>JAEMOT010002295.1:1019-26670 GCA_019297695.1 Apostasia ramifera | reverse complement strand
ATAATATGTATAATAATGATATTTAATATTAAAATTAATATTATAAAAAATATACATATTATTATGTTAATCATAAAAATAATAATATACATATAATTAAATATGTTATTAATACATAATTATTATTTTAATTAAATATATATAATTAGAATTATCTTATATATGTATAATTTGATTAAAAATATAATTTGGCCATGCAGCACAACGATTTTAATCAAACAATATTGCTTTTGACAATTACTTTTTACAGCAGTTATCAAACAAATAAATAGCTTTTAAAACAGCAACTTTTTATACAGCTATAAAATACAATACTTTTTGAAAAGCTAAAAGCAATGCTAAATAGAGCCTAAATATCGTTAAAGCAGTAATCATGGAAAGACAATTATTTTGAATCTCTTTTATATTATATTATTTAATTGACTTATTATAATTACAAATTTACACTTTATTTATTCTATCATTTGTTTGTTTGTTGTTTTTATATATTTAATGCTGTATATATATGATTTGTTATATTCAGAGCACATAATTTATTATGTATACTTGAGATATAATAGATTAATGTACAACTAGGCTATTATACATAGTATATTAGAGCTAGCTAGGCTGGGTTTATAAGATTTTGTTTAATTAATTAAATAAGTAATATTCTTACATATACACTTTTAAATAAATTTTTTTTATTACAATATCTAACAATAAATAGTGTTTATGTAATTAATTTTTATAAATAATATTATATATATTAATATTTGGTGCAATTACTTATGAAATTATGTACCTCATTCATGAGATTTTGTTTTCAAGAACTCAACAAAAGTAAAGACTACTTATACAATTACATATTTTTAAAAATATTTTTATAATATTTATTAAAATTTTCTTTTATGAAATTTACCTTATATAGTAGTATTTTCTTACTGTAAAAATATTTTTTTACGTATGTACATTAGTTATTGGTGGTTTTATTTTTGCTATTTTTTTGAATATTTAAAAATAAATGTCACGCAACTTCCGGAAAATCCGCTGAACTCCACAACAACCTTCCTATAAATACCTCCTGTCACAGACCAAAGAGGGGGGATGCAACACACAGAGGAACACAGAGAAGCTAGAGATACATGTAACCTAGATCTCCCTGAGAAACCTCGGGGACGATGTTTGTAATCTGGCTTGTATTGGTCTTCTGACCAAACTCTTTGTTTTTAGAGAAATCTCCCCACTGACGCCCCGGTGGATATAGGGGAATTTCTCCCTGAACCACCTTAAATTTCTGTGTACTTTTTTGGATAATTATTATACCTCTTGATAATCAGAACTCTAGGCTAAACATGTTGCATGCCGCTGATTCTCGGAGTTCCCACTTCTTTCCGTCAATAATTACCATAGATAATATAGAGTTTATAAAAAATAGATAATATAAAGGGAATAAAAATACTAATACATATATAGTTACATATATTTTTATATTTATAGCTAATATCTTTATATAAATAAAATATAAAAGTAATATTAAATAATAATTATTTTACTTATAATGTATATAATTAGTTAGTTTTAAATTTTTAATCATTTAATTTGATATTGGTTTGAAATAAAGAATTTAATTTATTCAAATTAAGCTAAATTCAATCCAAAAATTTATCCATAATTAACCGTGAACATTGACTGAACCTACATTTAGTTTTTTAATTAGAATTTTATTTACTTTGTGTTATATTTGAAAATTTTAGAAAAGAAATCAAAGTATTATTAAATTTAATGAAAAATTTTTGAAGATGTTAAAAAGCTATTTTTCATTAAATAAAAAGAATCAAGATCTTCATTATTAAAATTGCTCTAGAGAAATTGTATGTTTATATATCCATATGAATGTTTATAGAAATTTAAAAAATTGTTACTTATGTGTTATAAAATTTGGCTTTGGTGACATGATAGGTGGATTGATGCGATTTGCTAAAACTTAAAAGAAACATGGACATTTTGAGAACTTTAAAATTTCAGCATATATACCAACTTTAATATAATAGTAAAGAAAGTGCCTTAATTCAATTTACTTTTCAAAAACTGAAATGACAATGAAAATGCTCTTTGATGTTGGCTTCACATTATTTTCCAACCTTTGACTTTCACATAATTGTGGTCACACTAAAGTGGACAATATTATAATTAATTATATCAAGTAGAGGATGAGCATGGCACTTGTAGATTATAAGATGGAGGAGGGGTGTTTAAGGTGGTTTGACCATGACAATTATTGACTTTTAGAGGCCTTTGCGATTGTGCAGAGGTCAAGTTGTTAAAGTAAAGAGAGGGAGGAGAAGGTAAAACTAACTTAGAATAAAATCGATACATATTTACATATTATACTGATTATTGCTTTAAATATAGATGAATGAGGAACATAAATTTGTGTTGGGATAAGGGCTTAACTAACAAGTGTACTCTTTAATACTGCTAGGCTATTAGAGTTCAATGTAGTATCAAAGTTTTGCATCTCGTGTTCAAAACATGGGTTTATAAGGGATCTATGTTGCATTACTTTCTGCTTCCAAAGCCATTTAATTTACATGTGAAGATATTCTTGAACATAGAGTTAATTTTGGACTGTAACCTTACTAGCTTAAACTTTCTGGCTGGTTGTTGACTAGAGCTTAATGCTATTGATGTATTTAACATTTTCAGGTAATAACCGATTACAGAGATTTTGCATTCACAGAATATGCAAGGGTTGGAAGGGCATTGCTGCTTTATGAGGTTGGGGACAGAGATGAGGCAATTACCGAGATGGAGGATGTTTCAATATCGTTGAAAGGCTATCCAGGTATGCGCCTTGGCCGTGAATCCAGTTTAGCTAAAATTTTGTGAAAAGATAACTGGTCTCATGTGCCCTTCAGTCGTGTGCCCTGTGAGTTCTTTATGCAAGATTTTAACTTCGATGAACCAGACTAGCTCATGTTTAGTCGAGTTCATGCAAATTGTTCTTAATCTTAAATTAAAGTTTCCGAATGTAAACCAAGGCTAATTTGATTTGATTTTTTTTTTTTGAGATGCTTTGTAGCTGATTCGAGATTAGGTTTTACTGATCTTTAAGCTTGAATGAGATAATCATTACACATGTTTTATCAGATAAAATGATATTCATTGAATGTATATGACTATATGTATTATGTTTCTATGCATTTCTTAGTATCTGTGGCATACACTCGATCAGATAATTTTAACCTTAAATACCTTACACATACATTGTCAGATTCTATTATATGTGTGCGCGCACGCGCTTATGTTGATTTTGACTTGAATCAGCAACCTGATTCCATGTCGTGAAAATCTAGTTGAATTTAAATTGAGTAAAATTCGAGGGATTATTGAGCAACCAGATGATAACCCATTATTTTACCTCTCCTTTTGCCTTGCAGAGATTCATGCAGCTCTTGCAGCAGCTCTGTACACAGATAGGCATGCGCCTTTGTTAGCTGAGAATCAGTTCACAATTGCCACTATTCTTGACCCTCACTATGCAGATCTCTCCTATGTAAGAGAAAAGAAACACTGGCCTCCAAGCTTGATTAGTTCCTTGCAGAACTTTATCACACTTTCTTAGGGTTTGTCTACTATTTTTATAGAATCAGTGTACTTGTATATATTACCAAACTTTAGAAATATTATGAAATTTAATGTACATATCAGTTTTCATATATGTTTTTGCATTATCCTGTTAAAGTACATCGGCATGGGTAAATTTGCAAATGTTTACTTTTGCAGCTTGTTTAGTTGCTTATTTGATGCTCTCTATGTAAAGTAGGAGCAGTATGGAAGATTGGGGTTTGTCAATTGATTATCATGTTTCTGCAACTTAAAAGAAAAGAAATAATCTTCTGATTGGGGGATATGTTATTTTTTGCTTAAATTAGGGCGTGCCTTAAAGGCGACATAAAAGATTGATTCTTCCCACGGTCTTGATGCTCATATTGGGCAAGATCGTTAGGATCCTCTCACAGTATTATGTTTTGGGATCTATAGTGCTGATCAATTATCCGAAAAACTTGAGCTGATAGGAAGCTGCAAGTAATGTCTCAATAGATTACATACAGTGCCCACATGGTTAACTAATATCTCAATAGATTACATACAGTGCCCACATGATTCAAATTTCAAATGGCTTGGCATTACTGATTAGCTACATTTGGGTAGAAGTTTTTATTACATTTCTTAGATAAGGTGTATTATCATTAAATGAAAAATCTTCCACAAATTATGTAGACCATCTCTTAACTTGTTTGTTGGTAGAAAGTCATAATTGCTGTTCTTTTTTGTTACGTAAGGAAGCTTGAGAGCCATTAGCCATGCTAGCAGAACATATCTGTATCATAATCAGGACCACTGTTCTATATATAACAATAACAACAAAGCCTTAATCCCACTAGGTGAAGTCGACTATATGAATTTTTTGTTTTCATTGCACTCTATCAATTAACAAATTCTTATTTAGGTCTAAATAAGTAACTATCACTCCCTATAGACTCTTGTTCTATATATAAACAAAAAAAATAAAATCCACTGCTTGAATTGTGGTTATGCTTTGGAGGGGATGCGAGTGATCCAGCTTGCCATTTATGAAGTTTGCATTATCATGATGTCCAAAAGTTTTTTTTTCTTTGGTGATTTCATGATATATTTACTCTTTTAAGATGCTTTAATATATACCTATTGGATTCTTCATATCAGTTTTCTGTTGCTTATATTTGTATGCTACAAAACGTTTGGAATGCTTTATAGCTTAGCAAATGATTTAACCACCTCTAAGATGGAGAAGGCCTTACAGTTATCTGTCAGAGTTTTCGACAATCGGTTTTACAAATCAGAATTATCTACTGTGAAGATATTTAGGCTAGCCCTTGTCCATCTGTCCACTTTTTACAATCCTCTATGTGTCGTTGTGACAAGACCAAGCCATGATGTTGAAGAGAGCAAAAGGATCTCTAAACCTGGCCTTAATTCATTTGCACTCACGGAGATTGTTGCTTTATATAGAGCTAAATAGAAAAGAGAAATCCGTGTAACTGATCTAACTAGCTTGTGATTGAGGCTTTGTTGTTGTTGTTGTTGTTGTTACTATTATTGATACATGCCGATTAACTATGAGGCATAAACACTTCTAAAGCACATCGATATCACAAAACAGAAAAAGCAGGTATTTTGCACCATAATTTGTAGTTACAACTTAAATTTTTAAGCTTTGCTATTGACTTGTAATTTGCCTATGAGGCATGACACTTGCAAGAAGTTATTAGTTACATTTAATATTGGATGTAGTTAAAGCTCAACTTCAAGCTTCAAAATGAAGGCTTAGTTAGATATTAGTTAGTCATTCAGTTTAGTTATGCCCTAAAAAGGAAAACAAATGTATTTTAAAGAAGAATAGTCTTACACTGTACTCTTGTCTGCAGGATGCTGTGGCCATAGTTCAGGGCATAGGGAGATGCTGAAGCCTCTGCTCGAAAACTCATCGAAGAAGCCTTTGCTCGAGGAAGCAGTGAGATAATATCACCTGTGTTGTCATCCGGTTTGATATATATATTGATCATAGCAAATTAAAATCATACGTCAAATGTGTTTCTCATATGACGTATATTTCACATTTGATTTATTTCTCAACCTACGCATACATTTCACAGAAGTGAGAAATATGCCATGTGCACGTAATATTACTTCGTTGTTCGCGACGGTATCTGGAAAGCCAATACCATCGTGAAAAGCGAGAAAAGCTACCCTGATCTCGAGTTCTTAACATATGATTGTATGTAGTTGGCTGCACAAATTGCTTAAGCTAAATTTCTAGCTGGTTCAAGTGTTAGCATGGTTGTTTTCCCCCTGTTTTTTTTTTTATCAGGTTTGGCTTGAGAAATGGTGAAATACTTAGGTTTACATATGCATGATGTAATAAATTTAATTATTAACATTTTAGTCATCCAAATCTATTTCTTTTCAATATATAATTTATGTAATTTTTTTTTGGTCAATGAGCAATCTGATCTTTTTAACCTAACCTATATTAGAATTGCTAAAATTCAATAATAGAACGGATGCCGTAGATATCACGAGTGTTTGAACATGTTGTGAATGCGTTTTCCTGTATCGGTGTTACTTGAGATATTGTAACTCGATTGTTAGAATGCGTGCAAGACTAACATTTTTTAGTTTATTTTTATAATTTTAGCTTTCCTAATCAGGACAAAACAAATGTATAAGTGTATAATTTTATTAATAAAATTTAAGATTTGTCATAAATGATATGTTTAATAGTAATTGTGTCTCTTTAATTTAAGTTTATATATATTTAGATTTTTCTAGTTTTTGAATTAATTAATTAGGTTTTTAGTTTGAAGTAATATGTAAATCGGATTGATTATATTTCGATCGACTCAAAATCGACTCGAGCTCAATTGGGTTCGACTTCGAGCCGGCTCTAGTCGATTCCAATCAACTTCGAGCCAACTTTGATTCATCAAATCTCAATTTTTTTTTTGAGCCGATCTCAAGCTCGAAAATGAATCGAAATCTCAATTTTTTTTTTAACCGATTTAAAGCCGGGTAAGCTCGACTCGATCCGACTCGAGATCGGCTCGGTTTATAATATATATATATATATTATAACATATATATATTATATTTTATACATATTATATATATATTATAATATAAAATGTATTTTAATTCGAACTGATTTCGAGCTGAATCGAACCGAGCCTACCCCGGCTCAAAATTGGCTCAAAATTATTACCGAGCCGAACTTTTGGCTCGTTAGTCGGCTCATTTTGATCGACTCAGTTTCGATTCAATCTAAAATATATTTAATTTTCGATCGATTTTTGATGTTCGATCCATATTAACACCCTTAGATACCGAATGCTGTTTGATTGCTTGAATCCAATATATCTAATAAATTTTATAAAATAATTATAAAATTAGTAATATTATATAATATTAAATATTAATCTATAAAATAGAAATATAAATAAAATTAATATTGCATAAATAAAATTATTAAGTTAGATATTAAAAAATAAATTGAGAAATAAATATATCTGTAAAAAGATTAGAGTGACCTTAATTGAGTATAAGTTTAGATAGAATTAGCTTAAATGGTTTATATACATGAATTGTAGGCCGATATAATGCTTCAATAAGAAAAATTAAATTATTAGATTTTGTTCATATAAAAAGAGAAAAAAAAATAACAAAAACCATGCATAGAGCTAAAATAAGATTTATTATTTGATAGAGTGCAATGAAAAAAAAAAAAATATTGCTGACTTTACTTAGTAGGATAAAGACTTAGCTTGTTATTATTGTATGTTATAAATATGTTTTATAAAAAAGAACAATTTTATTTCAAACTATCAATTTTTAAAATAAAATTATCATACAAAAAATTCTCTTTTAAATTCAATTAAAAATAATCTTAAGAGCAAACCGAGTCATCTCTAAATATTTAACATCGCATTTGATTTAATATTACTTTATTATTTATAAATAATTTTTTTTAAATTTTATAAAATTATTATTTAAAAAATTAATATCTAAATATCATAATATTTAAATTACATGACATAATACTAAAAAAATATTGAAACAAACACTCCCTTCGTGTCAAAGCGTGGGATCCTCATATTTTCTATGGTTTATATAATAAAAATAAAATATTTATGATGCAAATAACATTAATTTTCATGTGAAAATAGCATATTAAAATATAAAATACTTACACATTATAAACTGTAAATTTAAGTTAATTGATAATCAGATATTATTACGATTATATCCATGTACATAAATGATGCGTATTATATTTAATTGATTTTTTTTTTTTGGGATAGAGTATTTAATTGAAAATTGATAATCATTTCACTGATTTCTCTCCTGGCACTCTAATCTAATTAGGAAAATTTAAATTTAAAATTTTCTCCACCATGCTTAAAACTAATGAGTTTTTTTTTATTTCTATTTTTCTACATAAACATATTTAGAATTTTCAAGAGTTCTACATATTATAAATTAAAAAAGATAATTACCGACATATCATATTATTTAATTTTATTTATATTTTAACCATCCATTCTTAGTTAATTATGCTATACACATTCAAAATATTACAAAATCTTACATATACGCACTTGAGTTAAAACTTAATCAAAATCTATTTGAAAAAAAATATTCTGTTAGTAAATCATTAAAATTATATTTTTATCCTTAATGGTACATATTTTTCTCTTCCTCAATAACACACTAAAGCGTTGATTTGTCCTAAAATCAATTCACGTCGTGAATGTCTCCTTCCTTTGCCGCCACCTAAACATTAAGGTTTTAGGATTTTCACTCAAAATATATTTAAATATCTTTAAAATAATATGATGAACGGCTCAAATTTTTTGTAATCTAACTATAGTTAGGTTATTGAAAAATTATGATTACTCATTATAATAGAAATAAGTTAAATTGTGTGTATGTAAGATTTTATAATATTTTGAGAGTGCATAGCGTAATTAACTAAGAATAGAAGTAAGGTATAAATAAAACTAAATGGTGTGGCATGTAGGTAATTATTCTTTTTTTTTTGTACCTAAAAAATCTGAAACTGACCAACCAATATGACCGACTTGCTTTGTTGGTATAAAGTTTTACTGATTGGTCACTTCTTTTACCTGTATGTTGAAAAGCCCTTCTAAAAGTCGTATTTATTTGCTAGCTAATATAGCAGAACACTTATTTATTTAATTCCTCCCTTATGTGGAGGTTTAGGATAAACGCTAGCAGTAGGTCAAAACTTTAGCCGATAAAAATTTTGTGTGTTCGAGCTTGAGCTAGTTAAAAGTTTTGTGTGAAAACTTTTGTTTGCCTCTCGGGAAAGAATGTTTTTAAAAGGGTTTGATCTTTCTCGGTTAAAGAAGTTGTTAGTAAAATTCCCAAATGAGGTTAAGAAATGAAGTAGATCATCGAGCGTGAAGCTACTACAAATTTTTCGTGTTTTTTTTGATGATCTAATTTTGTGAGTTTGGAGCAATTGGCCAGATTGGCTCGATCACATTGATTGACTTATTTGACTTGGGCATCTTGTCAATCCTAAATGGTCATACGATCTCTTTCGGACGGCCAATTTGATAGATCAATTTCATTTTTGCAATTCGACCATTTTCGATCACAAAGCTCTTGATAGGAAATAATGTTCTATTGAAAAAGGAATTTAAAATGCACGGAATCTTTAATTTCACAAAATAAAATAAAATAAAATAAAATAAAGTTAGGACTAAAGTTGGAACTAAAGTTATTTCTTAAATGCAAGTCAGAAAAAAAGAATAATTGCAAGTTTTGATCCGTTTAATGTAGAATTTGCAGAAATGTGCTAAGATTCCGTTTGACTGTTTAAAAAAAATATATAATTATTTTTTTTATCACATCTAACTTAATTTTTAATAAATGAAATTACTTTATTTCACAATTTATATAACTTTATTACAATAATTTAATTTACTATAAAATGAAGAAATGCAGAAAGATTTGGAGTGTGATTAATATTTTTTTAAATAAATTTATGGTTATTTTTGAGTAATAAGACCAAAAAAAAAATGTGATATTTATAATTTTTTTTTAAGTTTAGTTCAATTGTTAAAAGATACTTGAAAGTAACTTTTTTTTTAATTAAGAGACGCATCTCTTAAATTTATAATTTTTAACAGGTATTATTTTATTAAAATAATATTTTAAAATTGGAGGATTCTAATTACGAAATATAATTTAGTCAGTAAAATAAATTTTTGACATGAAAACTCAAGCCCCAACTATTCATGAAAGATCATTAAATATTCATTAAATCTATTAGAATCTACTAAAAAAAAACCTCTATAAGTTTATTTTATTTCTCAATATAAAACAATTACTTATCAAAAATATTGCAAACTATCTAACATAGAATATAATACAAAACACACGTGATATATTGTTTAATTAAATTATTACATTTCTTAGATTAATTTAATCTTATAATACTTTTACATACCTAAAAATATAAACAGTACAGCATATTATAGTCATATTTGAGAAAAATTATTACAGTCGGACAGCCTAACACGCAGATTTTGCAGCACTCAGTAGCATTTTTTATCATATATGTATCATAAAATATCTCATACGTAGCAGATTTTATATATATGTATCATAATGTATTTTATACGTAGCAAGTTTGCTCACATATATATCATAATATATCTCATACGTAGTAATTTTTATCACATATATATCATAATAGTCCACCAAAATTACTACATATGAGATATTTTATGATACGTATGTGATAAAAATTGCTACGTGTGAGATATATTATGATACATATGTGAGCAAACTTGCTACGTATAATGAGATATTTTATGATATATATATATGATAAAATCTGCTACATATGAGATATTTTATGATACATATGTGATAAAAATTGCTACGTATGCCGAGCCGAGATGGTGGGACCCACACGCAGGTGTCGCGCGTCGAATAGCTGCCACAAAATCTACGTGTTAAGCTGTCGGACTGCAATAAATATGGAGAATATAAATAAAAATAAATGAATAAAATATATGTATAAGTAAGTTTAATTAAAAATTAACAGCGTTCCAAATTAACGACTGAGGAATTCAAATCTGACAGAATCAAAATACCAGATTAACGTAAAATTCTTCATCGTGTGCGAATATACGTATATATATCGTGATGACCGTTGAACTGTAATTTTCAATTTAATTTTTTTCAAAAAAAAAAAGTCAATTTAATTTAATTGGCACCGGCTAACTGCCGACGGATCTCTAATTAATACGAGATTAGCCAAAGTTTTACTTAGGAAAGAATGTGAATGTTAGTTAAATATGCTGAATTATATTGCATTATTAATTAGAAGCAAAAAATTGCACTAGCCTTGTAGTTTTAAGTGTTTTTTTAGGAATAATTAACTACATGCCACACAATTTAATTTTATTTATGTCTTATCCATCCATTCTTAGTTAATTACGCTATGCACACTCAAAATATTATAAAATCTTACATACACACATTTGAGTTAAAACTTAATCAAAATCTATTTTAAAAAAAATATTATGTTAGTAAATCATTAAAATTATATTTTTACTATTAATGGTATATATTTTCTCTTCCTCAATACCACACTAAAGCGCTAATTTGTCCTAAAATCAATTCACGTCGCGGATGTCTTCTTCCTTTGCCGCCACCTAAACATTAAGGTTTTAGGATTTTCACTCAAAATATATTTAAATATCCTTAAAATAATATGATGAACGGCTCAGATTTTTTGTAATCTAACTATAGTTAGGTTATTGAAAAATTATAATTACTCATTATAATAAAAATAAGTTAAAATGTGTGTATGTAAAATTTTATAATATTTTGAGTGTGCATAGCGTAATTAACTAAGAATTGATGGGTAAGACATAAATAAAACTAAATTGTGTGGTATGTAGATAATTATCTTTTTTTTTAATGTTCTCATAAAATTTTCCACTTTCAGATCATGATCTGTAAAATTATTCACTTAGTCGTTCGTAAGTGAATAGATACCAATTAATTTTAAAGCCTAAACAAATGAGTAAAGATCATCGAGTAATATTGTAATGTTCAGTTCATAGTTGGACCGGTCAGACCAGTCATTGAACTAGTTGAACAGATAAATTATTATATTTTAAAAAAAGTCATTAGAATAATACTATTTATAAAAATAGTACTTAATGTTTATAATACTAAAATTATTTATTATATAATTTATTACCATGATATAATTCTAAATATTATCGAAAAAATATTGGATTTGATTAATGGCAAAGCCCAGACCTCAAACTTAGGGTCAAATAAATTATTTATAATAATATTACAAAAATTTTAAATTATTTAAATTATAAAAATAATAAAATATTCAAAATTCTTACTAACATAAATAATTTTACATAAATTTCAATTATATATGAATTGTAATAATTCATTAGTATATTTCTTTTCATTATTAATAATTTTTTCACAATACTTTTTTATCTCATTTTTTAAACTATTTTTTTAAGGAGCTAATATTAAAATTTTGATTTAAGAGTTCTGCTATACTTCTCAAATTATTAACTAAATCATCATTTAAAATTTTAATACACTAGATTATTTAATAAATTAAGTGTTAATTCACTGAATAATTTAGTAAATTAAAACTCTAAATCAGTCATGATTATATAATAATTTCTTGATTTAAATATTAGATGTACAAATAAAATTTTTAAGTTGAAATCAATATAAAATTTATTGAGCAATTTATAAAAAATATATGAAACATTAAAATTAGAAGTAATTTTAATATTTTTTTAATTTAATTATCTAAATTCTTATTCAACTAATTATTTTAATTTATGGCATGATATTTATTTTATAAAACTCAAAAGTGTGAGCTAAAAAAAATCAAGGCAGCTTCGCCATTTAGTTTTACTAATGAGCTCCTTACGTACTGCTCAAAATATTTAATAAATTATTTATGTCTTTTCTATCAGTTTAAATTTTTTTTTAGATAATTTTGGACAGAAATTTTAAGTTTGTCGAACCTAAATTTTATCGAAATAAGATCAAAATCTATGGATCAAATTATCATCCAAATTTCTATATCATCCAATTGGATTGGACTCAAAATAAATTTAGAATTTCATATTTGGCCTAAAATATGATTCAAAGCAATTTAAATCATATTTGAAGTTTGATCAATAATTTCCCTGACCATGAATTATCAAAAAAAAAAAAAAAAAATTCCCTGACCATGCATGTAGCTGTCATTGTTCATCCCAATCTTCAGCACGCTCTTCATGCACAAAAAAGTGCACCCAATTAAATGCTACCATAATAATATTAGATCAACATTTAGGACTACATATCCTTTCATTTTTCACACAATTTTAATAGTTTAACAGTTTTGATAATTTTTTAATAAAAAAAGATAAATTTTATCTTAATATTTTTAATATAATATATATCATGATATTTAATTTTAAGCTCAAAAATTTAAATTTTAAAAAATTTTATTGTAGGAACACAAAAATTTTGATTGAAATAAAAAAATGAACATTTACATATATAACACTTCATATCACCATAGTTACATATCAAATATTTTTTTTTAAATTATACGCCACACACCTAAAAATTACACTCCACACACTTTTATTACACCCTACATATTTTTTCTAAAGGTGTAGTGTAATTTTTTGGAAAATGAGTGTGATACACGTAATTATGATAATATAGAGTGTTATGTACGTAATTATTCGAAAAAAAATTGAGTTCAATTTTTAAATTTTCTGAATTCACCCTTTAATTCTATTTGTTAATTAAACCTAATAATTTGATGCATTGAAAAGTTTTAATTTGGTAGTAGAATAAAATTTATGATTAATTTTAAAAATTATTTTATATCTCATTATACATATATTTTAATATCAAATAATTATTTTATTTCATATGTAACACAATTCATAATAAATCAATCAACTTTATTTCACATTTAATATAATTTTAAAAATAACTAACTCACTCGATTTTATATTATATATATATATATATATATATATATAAAATAATTTAAAAATTTAAAAAAAAAGTGAAAATTGTATTGAATAATTTCTATCTAATTACTCAAATCAGACAAATATAAAACAAAAGATTTGAAGTGATAAATTCAATTGGGAAAATAATGACATAAATACTCTAAAAAAGATATTAGTTGTTTTTTTCCCCCTAATTTACTCCCCCACCAACGATAATTTGCAAAGGATCAAGTTGATTATTTTATTATAACTTGGGGGATCAAAATGATGAATTTTAAATATTATGCTAATGATTTTTAAAATCTAAATTTGTTAGTTTACGAACACTTTAATTTATTTATTGATTTTTTATTTTTTTTATTGGGAGTATTGATATATGCTAATATGCTACATGGACCGTCATGATCCTTAAAAATAATATTTATAATTTGTCTATAAAAAAATGAGGGAATTACACTTGAAACCCTCTGTAATACATATATAATTTCTAGAAATTATACATTAATCTCATGATTTTGAGCATTACACTCTAATTTTGTTTGTATTTTGTAGTCAACCATAAATATTCAATTTGAAAGTGTAATGTGTAATTAACTGTAAGTTTTGAGATTTGTATGTAAATGTCACATTTAAAAATTGAGATTATAATAATATCAAACATAGATAAAAATATTAAAAGCAAAAAAAAAAAAAAAAAAGACAAAAATGAAACTTTGATTAGATTTTACATTGATTTCTATGGCACTCTTCTTCTTCTTCCCGTGAATTCACGCTCTCTCACCCACAGCGATCTCAGCACCTTGAGCAGCGCCATGGCCCTCCCCTTGGCCGCCGAGCTACACTCGCTCTGTAACAGCAAAAGGAGCTGCGGCAACACACCGGCCGCCACCGCCTCCTCCCTCGCTGCCGGCGATTCTCGACAAACTGACAGGAGCACCCCCAACGCCTCCTGGCTCCCTTCCTGCCTCGAGGAAACCCTGAACACCCACTTCACCATCAACCTCGCCGCGCCGTACTTTACTGCCGCCCGCCGGCCGGCATCGGTCCCTATCAAAGCCTCCAGGGCCGCCAGCGCTCCCGAGGCGCTTCGCCCGTTAACGGCGGTCAACGACAAGTAGGAGATCAGCCCGCTTACGGCTCCTTCTTTCACGGCAACAGCTCTGTTTTCCTCGGCAGCGCAAATTCCGGCTAGTGCGCCGGCAGCAGCCGTCGCTGAATCCTGGGCTTTGCTGCTCTGCAGAAGAGAGATGAGCATCTGGATCAATCTCGGCGATTTTCCTAGGAGTAGACTGAGCTCCGGAGAAGCTGCAGATGTGGTAGTGGTGACTGCTTCAAGTAACAGGCATAAAAAAGTTTTGATCTTTGAGCTGCCTATCTCGAGAAGAAGCAACAGAGAACCAAAAGTGGCGTCTTGCTTCAGAAGATTGATGAAACAATTCAAATGGGTCGATGGCGAAAGACGAGATGTGCACTCAAGCGCTAGCTCGGCAGCCTTCAGATTGGCGTTCGCCGGAGCACGGAACGCCAACCGGAGAAGAACAGGGAAGAAGCCCAGTTGATTCAAGTAAATCTTGCCGATCTCGGATTCAACGGATAAAATCCTGACCTTTCTGAGCGCTTCCAGCTTCGCCGCAATCGGCGTTCCGGAACACTGGAGATAGCTTCTGAGAACTTCCAAGGAGGCGGCGATGCCGCCGGGACTCCGGCGGCAGTCGACCCCCTCGAGGAGCCATTGGTCGATGAGATGACGTAGAGTGTGGTTGGGGACGAAGGAGTACTGCTCGCCGTCGAGCTTCTGCATTGTGACAGGGCAGGTGGAGTTTCCCCCGGCGAGCCATTCCTCGATGCTCCCGCGGTCGTAGGTCTGGCCGGTGGTGAGAGTCACCGGATCGGTGAAGAGATCGAGGCTGATGGGGCAGAGGAAGAGATGGGGAATACCCATTTCTTTCTCCTCCGCCAAGATCAAAGACGATTAACAAAGATGCGACCTTTTTCTCTCATTCTCATGGAGCTATGGGAAATTAATGAGGGAGACAGGTAGGACGGTGAGCTCTGATGAAGCATCAAATCAATGGAAGAAGGTACGAAGAGATGGATAGGGAGTAAGTGGCTTCACTGTTCACAGAGGAAGTGGGGAAGACATTTTGCTTGGGTCAAAAAAGCTCTTCTAGATGCAGTGAAAGCATGATGAGGGAACTGGGGAAGAAGAGGTTCTTTGCTGGAGCCATGGATGAAGGGATTGTGGCTTAGAGTGGATATAAGGGATGAAGAAAATATGTGGAGAGAGAGAGAGAGAGAGAGAGAGAGATATTTTTATATGTTGCTTTCTCTCTCTATGTAACATATTTTGCAGTCAACATTAACCGGCAGTCAAATAAATGACAGAAGACCATTTTCAGTAAAAGATAAGAGAGACGTCAGAATCAATAAATCGAATCGTGTTAAGCCAATAAATTATTATTATTTTAAAATAATAATAGCATACATAAAAAATATTAACAAATATTTAGAATAACAAACATATTCATCCTATTAAAATTTTTATATAATTTAAATTATTTTTTATAATTTAGCCTAATTTGATTTGTAATTTATGTTTAACATGGAATTAGACAGAAAAACGTGCTAGTTCATGATTTGTGAGTTTTAAATATTAGCATTTAAGTTTTTGATATTAATATTTTATTATCTTGTGTACTTCTATTATATGCATTTTTAAATTTATTAATATTTTTATTTAATTTTTAAGTTAATCTATGATGCTCTAGTATAAAATTTGACTAAAAGGGTCTAATAAAATATCAGTAAAATCACTTTAGTAATTCAGAAAGAGAAAAAAAAATAAAATCTCATGCAAATTTAGCAATCTCTAACAATTTTGATCACGAGTGTAATCAACTACAATATAAAAACTTAAGAATTTAAATATAATGATTCAAAAATCTTATTATTCATAAAAATTATAAGTATTTTACATCATTTTATAAGATAAACTAATTTTCCTAAATAGTGAAGCTTGATTCTATTGTAGTTATAAGCTCCAAACTAAGGCATGCAACTCTATAATGTCGTAAATTTTTTTGTTTATTCTAAATTGATTTGAAGTTCATAAACTCGATGTAAACTAGATCGAAATAGAACCATTAATTATCTTTTTTTAATATGATTTGGGTAATAATCTGTATATCATTTTGCACTAATTAATTTTAAGCTAAGCTTTAACAAATCAGTTTTGGGATGAATACACTTGAATTCAACCCTATTGAACTTTGAACTTTGAATATTATATCATCATATAGAAAATTTATAAAACCTTGACTAGGATATCAAGCTACATGCAATAATAATATTACAACACATGACAATTTTGGACCTGATTACCGACTCATCTCAACTTAACGAGACATGAGTTCATCTTACATATATAAGTTCAAATCCTAATCGATTCAACTCAATTATGACATGATTTGGGGACTTGAATTGTCCCAATTCTCTTGTTTCATTACAGTTTGCACAGTCTGCAGTCATCTCACTTATGTGGTACTATAGACGTGAAGCTATCATTATAATTTCATTCACAGCTTTGTGTAGAGTTATTTTCGATGAATCTCAATTCAACTTAATAATTGTTTTTTGATTTTTTGGACATTGAACAACTCGTAATTAGTGTTTTAGACCTTAAATCAAATAAAGCTTCTTCAAGAAGTACTTTAATATTTTATGATTGATACCTTTTTATTATTTTGAAATTCAAACGTTCATATATCATATATATTTTTTATAGGTCAAGATACATTATCCATTTAACTAACAATTAGAACCGTGTTTTTCAACTAGATCTCTTTGTTAAATGAGTCAATTTTAGATCATACTTAAATGGCGCAGATTTAAACTCGTTCCTAACCCGACTCGCCAATCATATATAAGTTCCTCCCTAGTTATGATAAAACTATGAATAAAAGAGAGTGGATAATATATATTTATGTGTTGCATGGGTTATAATGGTCCTGCCTCGAGCCATTAACTTTGTTGGAATATTTCTTCAGAAAATATAATTTATTCTTCTCAAAAAAAAAAATTGTGCAATAGGCGAGGAGGCCTGATTTAACCATGGTTAGGGCATGGTTAAAACCGTGGTTAAAATATTATTTCATAGCTAGAGAAGTTGGTTTAAATTTTCAAATATAAAATGCATCTATTATTAATTAATACTAAAATATTCCGGTATAACTGGATCAGTATGAAAAGAATAAAATTAAATAAAATATCCATAATAAAATAATTTTAATTTATTAATATGAACATTCTTTATAATTTGATTAAAAAATATCTCAAAAAACTTATTTGGCAGAAGATAAATTCTGATCAGGCCGTCACCTAAATTTGAATTAAGACTTTGCATTCAAAAATCAAAGTCTTTAATTTAAGTTTTTTCTTTTAATAGAAAAAAACTTACAATTTAAAAGTTAGCAGGAATTCATATCGGTTTCAACTCAAAACTGATTCGAAAATGTTAACGAATTTTGAATACTCAATAGATTTGATATTTTTGACTAAAACTATTGAAATTCGACTAAAATTCAGTTAAAAATATCAAAACATATTTTTTTTCTGAAAAATAATATTTGTTAATTATTATTAATAAATTTAATTTAAATTTATCAAATTTAAATAACTTATAAAAAAATTAAAATAATTGATATTGAAATTGTTGAAATTAATATTTTTATTTTATTTTATAACTTAAAAAGAGAGTAAAATAGTATTTTAAAATCTTCCTTATAAGTTGACTTTGTAAGTAGTAGTGCCGTGACAAATAAATTATATATATATAAATATTACTTTAATTGATTATTTAATTTTTAATTATCAAAATAATATTTAATATTTTAGGTTCGTTTGTTTTGAAGTTAAAAATTAATCTGATTTAATTTTAACCTGATATATCACATCATATATAAAATTTAATTTTAAAAATTAACTTTATTTCACATACTACACATATTATTAAAATAATAACTTATATCATATCCCTCGCATATCCCAACATAATAACTAAATTTACATTATATCCATTACTTATTCCAAAATAATAATTAATTTTATTTCACATCATTCACAACTTTTAGTAAAAAACATCTCTATCCAAGTTTAATTTTAACTTTACAAATAAATAGATCCTTCAAGGTGAATATCTAAAGAATAATATTATTCAAAAATGCACTAATTATGTAACGACCTCGGTTTTTATCTCGGCCGTTATCCAATTTTTTTTTTATTCTCAAATAATTCCACTATATCTTAATATAAATCTGTCCTCAGTATACAATTACTACATTACACCATAAAAAAATATAGAATTTTAAACACAAATAATCTAAAATAATCTTCTAATTGTCTCTCACATATGCCTCTTATGTTTGTGCTAAACCTGTAAAAATATTATCGAAAATGATGTCAGTCCACCAACAGGACTCAGTAGGAGATATCAACTAGCTATGGACTATATAAAATATTTAATAAGATTTCATGATCACAATTTTATTATTTTAAGATTTAAGAGAATTATTACATGCATACACAGCAACATTCATGAACTTATATCAAATGAACAAATAGCATGATAGCAATAACTATGACAATTATGCATACTTAAAATTTATAACAGAAAATATAAAATAAGAATTTATAACATGAATACTATCAAATAAATGAGCATGTATATCATGAGTTTCTTATAAACAATTGAACAATATAAATGCGTGATAGATAATAACTTAACACAACATGAATACTAAATATAAACAAATATAACATGATTCGCCTAATAATTATTATAATATAAAATAATAACAGAATAAATATAAAAATATGATTAACGAGCAAGTTCCTTTTAAATTAATTTTATTTTACTCTTTTGGGCCCGTGATTTCTCGTACTATGCCTCAGCTGCCTTTTACATATTTGGGGATCGTCTCCCATAAATAGCCCTCCGTAGGCATACCCAATAGAGGCTGTCGTGCTAAATATCATGTGAGGACCTCTAGTGGACACGTATCCACAACAGACACATATCTGCTTTGGGGATCGTCAACCCCCATGACAGTCAGAAACTGCCAATAGACACTATCGTGCCAAATATTATATACTCGAGCTAAAGCAAGTGCGTAATCCCACAGAAATTACATTTAACTTTTAATTCATTGTCATCTTTAAAATCTTGATTATAAATTTAGTCACATAGTAAGCTCATACACTTGCCTAAATATTATATTATATCTTTGAATGTGACGACAAATCTATATACTTGCCCTCCCGTAGGTGTCACAAACACAAATCAATATATTCTTATCGAATGTGACGACAAGTCCGTACATTTGTCCTTCCGTAGGTGTCACAATCACTAGTCAATATATTTACATCGAATGTGACGACAAATCCATACATTTGTCCTCCCGTAGGTGTCACAGTGGCAAGTCAATATATTCACATCGAATGTGATGATAAATTCGTACACTTTGCCTCCCGTATGTGTTACAGTCAAGGAAATGAGGCATATCATTATATTATATATTTTTCTCATCATTGAAGAAATAAATAGAATCAGTAATTAATTCATAATAATTTATATGCACTATACATTATTAAACTTTAACAATCCACCTTGTACCTCATAACCTCGATAATTTAATTTTAAGTTATCTCTCCTATTTCAATCAAATTTATATAGTAATCCAGCAATCACCAATAAAAATAATTATGATATCTTCAAAGATATTTTAATCTAAATTAATAAAGATCATTAATTCTCCACATATAATATGTAAAACCTCAATTAAAATTTGATGAAAGTATGATCAGAGCTAATAATATAACTATAATCTACATTTGAGCCTCATATTAAAGTGAATTAAATTGAATAATGATCAATCCCAAATTTCACATTTTATCGCTCTATGACCATAAAAATATCATCACTATTCGAATCAAATCATCTATCAATAAACCTACAACAACAACAACAACAACAACCAAGCCTTAATCCCACTAGGTGGGGTCGGCTACATGAATCCTTTGTTTCCATTGCGCTCTATCAGTTACCAAATTTTTATCTAAGTTTAAGTAGTTAAGATCACTCCTTATAGTTTCTTGCCATGTCTTCTTTGGTCTCCCTCTTCCTCTTTGTACATGGGCAAAATCCAATAACTCAATTTTTCTAACTGGAGCTTCAATTGGACTACCATCGAAGCCGACTTTCTCTAAGTTTATCCTCAATTGGTGCAACACCAACTTTCTTTCGGATATACTCATTTCTCATTCTATCCTTTCGTGTATATCCACACATCCATCTTAACATTCTCATTTCTGCAATATTTATTTTATTTGTATGTTTCTTCTTTGCAGGCCAGCATTCAGCACCATATGTCATCGCTGGTCTTATTACAGTTTTGTAAAATTTACCCTTAGTTTTGGATGGAATTTTTCTATTGCATAACACACCAGAAGCATTTCTCCATTTTACCCAGCCTGCTTGAATCCTGCTAATAACGTCATTATCTATTTCGCCATCATTTTGTATAATTGATCCAAGGTATCTAAAGCGCTCACTCTTCTTGACAATTTGATCACCAATTGTCACATCTCCAATATAAGTATTCATCTATCAATAAACCTATTTAGCATAAATTTTAAACTTCAAATTATTAGGGATTAATCAAATTATCAATCCTCAATGTCTCATAGCATTTGAAATCGATTTCATAAATTCAATTCTTCTAAATATAATAACTAATACATCTGCCAAAGTAGCTCAATTGTTTGGACTTTTAATAATAAAATATATATTTCTAAGCTAATTAATAAAAATATTTCATAAATGTGACAAACAATCAAATAATCTAATAATCTCCAGATTCATATTTAATAGCAATTATTTAACATAAAAAATCTCCATTTAATCTATATGTGATGATTAGCTCTTTCAAATACAGATTTTTATGTCAACTTCCTCCAGCAAAATCTTATTCAAAATGAACTTTTTAAATGAAATTTCTATATAAAAGTTGTAGTATAATGTGTCATCTATCTTCATAAAAATTTTCATGTCTATCCGAATTCATTTGGTACACCAAATCCCCTATGAACTAAACTCGGTCAGAAAATCTGAATTCTATAAGATTTTATTAATGACACCGAAATCATACTTTGTATTCAGAATTAATCAAAATTTCTTTCACAAAAGTTGTAGGTAACTTCAAGATCTAACTTACCCCAATTTTCATCAAAATCCGAGATCGTTTGATACCCCAAACTGATGCTAAAAAGCTCAGATCCAAAATAAAAAAATTCCAGTAATATATAATCGTGCGTATATCTAAACAAATTTCTCTAATAAGATATTTTAAGTCCATAAATGAAATTTACAGCCATAAATATGAAAAAATTATCAGCAATATAATAAAATAAAATTTAACAAATAATTAAATATTAAATTTCTCATCAAATTATTATAAATCAAATTATGCGAATTTTTATCTTTGATTAATTTAAACCCTAATAGTTGGAGATATCTCCTACCTCAAGGAATCATGAAAATATCTCATTTTTCTTCCTCTTATTCTTCTCGTCATTTCATTCGAATCTTTGAAATCTATTTTCCATGGTTGCCGATTTGAAGGAGAAAGGTTGTGTTGCTTTGGATCTCTAATTCTCCCTTTTCCTTTCTTTTCATGTCCTCTCTCTTTTCTTTTTCTCTCTTTCTTTTTCTCATTTTCGGCCAAGGAGGGGGCTAGGGCCAACGGTTACGAATCAGGAGAGGAATGAATCGATGTATGAAAGGAGAGAAATATTATTTTCTCTAATAACTCATTCTAAGGATAAATCTGGTATTTCTTCTAAGGCTAAAATTAAGGGATAATTAAATCTTATAAATCTAAATTTTAAATAATAATAATAAATCATCCTCTAACCGATAATCATATCCCTTAATTATCTCTAATTTTGATAAATATCCTCATGAGAATTTTAAATTAATAAATATCCAAATAAATTATGAGATATTAAATAAATTCAAATTTAAATCAAGAAAAGAATTTTCTAATATTTATCTTAATATTTTTAAATAAATACTAGATCTTATAAAATTATTTCTAAATCTAATATTTCTTTTATTACTCTTTCTATGTCATTTTTAGAGATCAAATAAATCAAAGGTATCACCCAAAATTTTCTCTATAACTTCTATATCAAAATATCGTAAATATCATTTATCACCCAAATTTATAAATGTAATTTTAATTTGTAATACACATCAAAATCTAAATTTTTGGAATGTTACAAATTATATATTTCAAGTCCTATAACATTAAGTAAATTGTAATTTTTTATAAAAATTAAGTAATTATAACAAATACAAATAAGCATATTTGAGATTAAAATGAATAACGAAATGAAAATTTTCACCACCTACCCAAGTGAAACCTGTTAATGGAGAGGAGTCAATTAATTCTAGTGTGCAATGATGTACTGCACTATGAGTGTTTGGGTGGCCTTTGTACTCGAAAGAATAACGCGTTTTTCAGGTAACAAAATTGTAAAGCGAAGTCCAAATTAGACAGTATCTCAATATCTCAGGCTTAATTGTGATGTATTATCAAAATACATTCCTACAGTATGATGTGATTCAAAGATAAACTAAGTGAAAAATAATAAGTGTACGATAAGCGAATATACGATATTTTAGAAGAAAGAAAACTATTGATGCAAATTAACCCTGTTTGGTGCGAGGACTAAAATCAGGAACAATAATAATAAATAAATTTTTTTAATCATTATACACAAATTTTAATATAAAATAACATTATTTTACCTCACATATTCAATAATTTTTAATAAAAATATCTACTTTATTTCACATCATAGACCAAAATATTAGAATCAATTATTTTTGTCTAGAATGTGAAATAAAATAGATATTTTTATTAAAAAATATTGAGTATTTGAGGTAAAATAATATTTTTTTATGTTAGAATTTATGTAGTATGATTAAAAAAATGTATTTATTATTATTGTTGTTGTTTTTTAAATTAATACTATTTTGGTCCTCGCGCCAAAAAGGGCCGAGTAATTCTTGACAGACTCTAGGCTCACTAAGATGGTCATATGATGAATTACAATCGTAAAAAGTGGGGGGAAAGTTATTAAAACATGCATGTAATAAAGTGATTTTAAAATGTCGATATACATTTTGGGGAGCAAAACTGGGAGGCTACGATTAAATTGAAAAATACATTAACATCAAAGATTTGGTCATGAACTATTGGTATCAAAGTTAACCGCTCATAAAATAATATGATTCAAGAATAATCAACCGTAATTATAACTAGCTGACCAATAATAAAGCGAAAAATTATTGTTCAATCATATCCTAGCGAAAAAAAATTTGTTAGTATAATAAGTAATTTCAGATAAATTTTTAAGCCTAATAAAATGAGCATATAAATTAATTATCTCATATTAATTGTGCTCTTAAGATATCAATATACTTTTTGTAAGATAATAAAAAATATTGAGGCTATAAATAAAAGTAGATAATATCTTGTAATCCAATGTTTAGTTGTAATATTTACCCCAGCTAAACAATTTAACCCTCACACTTTATAATTTCAAATTAGCTCATTTGTCAATAAAATAGTTAGATTATAATAAACTTTAATATATAATTAAAGTATCATTTTTTGATAGTTATAATTAAGAATTTGTTTGTTCAGCCAGATTAAATTTTTTTTATCAAATATATCATATCACACATAATATTTAATATTAAAAAATAATAATATTTTACATAATATATATCATTAAAAAAAAAATTATTTTACATTCTCACACATGCTAAAGTAATTACTAATTTATACAACACTCTTATACGTTTTAATATAATAACAAATTTTATAATTTTAATAAAAAATATTTTCACTCGAGTTTAATTTTAAATTATTTTAATTTAATTTAAATACACCCTAAAGTATTAAAATAAAGTTTATGTGTTATTATTACTATTATTTTTTGGATGGTAGGCATGTTATTTCTATATGTGCAGGGTGTAAATTTATGAGAAAGAGACTATGGTTTATGTTATTATTTAGTTACGTTAGTTTCATTCTAAATATGAATAATTTCGTCCAGGCCCTCAAGGTAAATCAATAATTTTACACAAGTCTACAAAAATAAAAAATTTCATTTTAATCCCTTCTATTCAAATTTTTTTAGATAGATCTTTTTTGATAAATTTTATTAAATTTGATTGTCCTGTTATTATTTTAAAAAATTTAAAATATATAATTACATAATAAAAATTGTTCTTATAAATAAAGATATAAGAAAAAATATTAGTTAAAGTTAAAATATATGCATTTTCAATATTTAAATATATTTTTAAAATTTTTCAAAACTCACTAATTAAACTTAGTGAAATTCATTAAAAAGGACTTACATGAAAAATATTTTTTATGAAAGAAACTCATATGATATATTTTTTTATTTTTATAAATTTATATAGGATATGAGATTTACTTCAAAAGCTTAAATGAAATTACCGCTTTTAAATAAGTTAATCAGTTAAAAATATCGCATAAAATTACAATAAAAAAAGCATAAAATTGCTACCAAAAAAACATAGCATAAAAAGTATCACAATATTAAAACTGCATTAAAATGATAAGAAATAATCAAAACAGCAACATAAAAGAAGTGTAAAAAATAGCATAAAAAAATGTAAAACTACGTTGAAATCACATCAAAATAATTGAGACAACATTGTAGTGGAGCCAAAAAAAAAAAAAAAATTATATTGAGCAAGATCTACATGTTCACACATTATCAAGTATTATTAATATAAAAAAGTACTGATTATTATTAAAATAAAGTCAAAATGATATTAAAATGTGTGAAAACAAATTAAGGAATTGCTTCAAACATAATCTACTGAAGATATTGGGAAAAATTCCAGTTATCCTGAAGAT
>JAEMOT010002294.1:103757-117217 GCA_019297695.1 Apostasia ramifera | reverse complement strand
ATATATCATTATCCTTAGAATTTAATGAATTTAAATTTAATTTTTATTTTATAACTGTTATGATATCTATTTTATAATTATGTAAATAATCAGATTATGAGATCCTGATTATATTATTATTTTTTAACTAGATGACCTCACAATCCAAATTGAGAAGGACAATGGAGCTTGGGGAGAGAAAGAGATCCCCATCCCCGACAATGGGCGTTGAGTCGTGAATAAATCAAAATATTTCTAGGAATAGGACATGCTCGTCTACTTTCAATACTCTACCACCCTCCGCAAGGCTAATGCTCCTCCTCGCATTTATCTGTGCCTTCTCATACTTGTTGCTCATCTTTCTCGAATAGTTGTCAAAGATCATTTGCTATATCATTTTTTTCTACGTTTCATTTGGTATATTTTGGGGTGAGAGAGTATTAAATTAATTTTATTAATTAAAAATATTTAAAATTCTCATTTTATTTAAAATAATAGGTCAATTTAGATAATTTTTAAGAATAATTACACTCAGGTCCCTGAGTTTAACGCTTAATAACGCACAGATCTATGTTTTTAAAATTATAATATCGGGGTCCCTAAATTTTAATAAATTATCATATAGGTCTTTTTTTATTTTTTTATTATTAAATTTTTTTAAAATTACTATTTTACCCCTGTCCCTCTCTCTCTCCTCCTGATCCCACGCATGCGTGCGGGCCGCGCGGCCACCGACGAGCGTACGCGGGATCTGGAAGAGAGAGAGAGGTGGCCTCTCTCTTCTCCCGATCTCTAGCAAGCGCGTGGGTCGCTGGTGCACACGTCACGTGGCCGTCGGCGGGGTGTGCGGCCCGCGCTCTTGCGCGGGATCAGGAGGAGAGAGAGAGGCTGCCTCTCTCTTTCTCTCTCTTCCTGATCTCGCGCACGCGCGAGGCCGCCGACGGGTCTGCGGCCGCCCAACGTGTCCACTGGGAGCTGCGCGCGTGCGCAGGATCGGGGAGGAGAGAGAGTGGCAGGGGTAAAATGATAATTTTAAAAAAATTTATTAACAAAAAAAATAAAAAATGAACTCTTGTGATAATTTATTAAAACTCAAGGACTCAATGTTAAATTTAAAAATATAAATTTGTGTGTTATTAAATATTAAATTTAAAGACCCAGGTGTAATTGTTCCTAATTTTTATTCATTTTTAAAGAGGTTACTAGAATTTTGAAAACGACATGGTATAAGTGCGTGTAATTTGCCCTAACCTCAATAGTCGTGCACATTATTCCTCCTTCCAGGGTCCCACGTGTACCACGTAACACCAGTTTACATCGTCCACGTGGACCACTGCCCTCCCTTCCCTCCTCTCCCGGCTCTCCTCCTCTTCAGCTCTCCCGTCCAATTCTCTTTCTTTCTGTGTACTGCGGAAGCCATGCGCTCCCTACCTTCGTCCTTTGCGAAACCCTCGCTCCTCTCTAATCCCCGCGCTGTCATGAGCTCCGCTTCGCTCTCCAGCTCCGCGCCCTCCACTTCCACCACCGGATGGCAGGAGATGATTCACGTGGTCCCCGGCCTCACAGCCGGCGAGATCTCCGCGGCCGCGGCGGAGGCCTTCGCGAGTCACTCGTCAGCCGGGTTGAGGAGGACGGGTTCCGGCGTGGCTATCGTCTGGTTCAGGAACGATCTTAGAGTTCTTGACAACGAGGCCCTTCTCCAGGCCTGGGCCACCTCCGCCGCCGTCCTCCCGGTCTACTGCGTCGATCCCCGCCATTTCGGCGCTACCCACTATTTTGGGTTTCCCAAGACCGGCGGTACGGATCTATTTCTTGTTCAATCGTCAGCTTTTCTCCTTATATTGGCTGATCCGACAACTATGAATGGCATTTTTTTTGAATCTGATCTTCTATCATTTGCTTTCAAAATCTCTGCCGTAATTCTGTTTAAGTTATTTTTGCTTTAGTGGTCAGTAGTGGCTTCAGCAGCTGATTCTACAGATGCAGAGTTTAACACGGATCATCGAGCAAATGTCTCTGCAACTAAAAAATCATAATGTAAATCATAGAGAGATGGAGATGCAATTTTGGATTTGGGATTTGATAATTTTTGCTATTGGATGTAAATTTGTTTATGCTTCTGTTGGATTTCAGCTAAGTTAATTAACCGTGGTTATCATAGCTACTATCATGCAGTGAGCTTAATCGAAGCACTTGGCTTCTTGTCTGGTATGATTATAGTTAAAGCTTCAATATAACCTAATTGATAGCCAAACAGCTTTTGATCTATTTATTAATAAATTTGTGAATCAATTTGAACTGTACATGTGTCCTTAGCTATATGTACCCCATGACTTGTTTGAGAAACAACTAAATCATAATTTCATTAACAACAAAGACATTCCTTAATTACTGACAGTCCTCTTTCAAGGGACTTATTCGGTTGCTGAAAATATTTGTATGTGTAGATGACTCTGCTGTGTTAAGCCACAATCCATTTCCAGATAAGCATTTCCAGATAAGCATTGACCACAATCCACAATCCATTTCCAACAACTAACTACATGCATATTGGACTTTAACTAATTTTTATTTCCTTAGCTTTCCAAAGGCTCCTTTTGGCCTGTTGCCACGTGGTTATCCACTTTCCATGATTTGTAGATGACACCATATGTGTAACATCCCGTGATCTCATTGTAGAGGTATTGTCCGCTTTGGTTTTAGGAAAACTGCGTGACTTGAGCGCTTCCCAGGAGGTCACCCATCCCAGTGCTACTCCAGCCCAAGCACGCTCAATTATGAAGTTTTTCATCACTAGCCTCACAGTTTTGCCCCAAAAGGCGCCTCTATCATTTGAAATCACGTTATCTACTTATACAACTCAGGATCTCCCTCCCTTTCCTATGTGAGACGATTCATTCCTGTGCCCCTCTCACCACTCATTATTCGGCCTAGAAGCCTGCCAGGAGTCGCACTTTGCCTCAGTGATTCCTTTCTTTTAGGACATCACCCGGCGATCACTCCCCGCCCTCTTCGGCCATGGGCATCACAATACGTGCCTAGAAGTGAGAAAAATCTGGCTGAAGTAGTTGAAATCTTAGATTTATAAATAGTTGTGCATTAGCTCTCTGGTTCTCTCTTCTAAAATTCAATACACGCGTGTACCCAGAGAACTCTGTGCTTTCTCTATAGTGGTACTCTCTGTATAGTAATACTCTCGCTATAGGACTTTTTCATGTAAAATCATTTTCACTTTTCTATTTCTTGCACATATTTTTTATTTTCTTCACGTCATCTCTGTGCATGCTTTGTGAAAGATTTCTTCTACAAGAGATCAATATCTTGTTGCTTGACAGAATTGCATGTCAACATGAATGGAGTCTAGCTCATTTCATGTTAGATCTCAAATTTAAAACTGACCAGAGTCTAATTCATTATAGCTAAAATTTCAAATGGTTTCGGATACACCTGTTCCAGTTCTTATCCCAAAGGTGTTTGATTCAGGCTTAGATTTAGATCCGAACTGGTTTGTTTTGCATGTGACTCAATATCACATCTTTTGGTCAAGTGAAGGTTGGACTCAAATTGCAACTAGCTTTAGACATCTATATTTTCAAGCTCATCATTTTTTAGCTACTTTAATAATTGTATAATGATGCTTTCAAAAAAGAAATAATCATATGATGATTCACACAACTGAAATTAGTCAGTAACTCTTATCTATATGTCGTTAACTGTAATTGTATATAGCATGAACACTATATATATATATATATATATATATATATATATATATATATGTATGTATGTATGTATTTATGTACATACATAATATGTATGTATGTACACACATATATGTATGTATGTGTGTATGTATATGTATATGTATGTATATGTATATGTTTGTAGGATGCCAAGGTGGATTAGTGTACATGATATATTTTCTTATTTCTATAGGTTGATAAGCTGTGTTTTTCAGTTTTAAGTGGCATGTCTTTTACATGTGGTGCAATTTCCTAGGTGATTTATTGAAATGCGTGGTTTGTTTAGATGTACATTATATCAAAAACTTTAAAAAATACATTTTTTCATCTCAATTTTATTTGATGAAATATCCTATATATCAACATAGTAACCTTTTAACCTATACTTGAATTGTATGTTACTAAACCACTTGGCATATTCAGGCAAGTAGTATTTGTTTGAAGCTTAATTGAGAATTACCACGGCTGATATCTAACATGAATTGTAGGCATATCAATCGCATTTGTATTGTTTAATCATTTTGTACCTAGCAAATTAGGTTTCATATGAATATTTTGTGTTATAGGAGCATAAAGGTGTAAATATAAAACAATCTTTGCTGTGTACGTTTATGTCTTAATATAGCACTCTGTTGGATTTCTTTTTCAGTTTAATGGGCTATATTGATTTTCCAAAGCTAATGACTTTGCATGTGTCATTTTCATCATTTGGGCAGCTCTACGAGCCAAGTTTTTGTTAGAATGCTTGCATGATTTGAAGAAGAATTTGAAGGACCGAGGGCTCGACTTGCTAGTTGGGCATGGAAGGCCTGAAGACATCCTTCCTACCATAGCTAAAGTTGTTGGAGCCCATACAGTTAAGAATACCTTTGTCTCCTTACAAAATAGTTTCTATATATGTTTTTTCTACAAATGATGTTATTCTTAATCCAAGTTTAACTTTAACCTTATTAATGTTAACCTAAACAAACAAACACTTGTTTGTTTTGCTGATGATTTTAGCCGCCTTATAGGGAAATCTGTAGAAATTAACATCAGTTATAGTGGAATATACTTAATGTAAGGAGATTAAAGTGAGAGCATCCTAGGATTAGGAAGAAGAAAAATTTCATTTCTAATGTTTATCTAAAATAGAATCATTAATTATTATTCAAAAAAAATATAGAATCATTAATCGCGTAGATTTTTAAATATAATAAGCTGTCATTTTTTATCTTTCTTCTGAATTTTATACTATTGCCAATTGTGGATCTTTGAATATTGTCTAATTTTAGTTTGAAGTATAGTCTTTTCTTTCGATAAACTACCCATGGGTAGATTAGTAGTTTATGTTGCTGCTCATGATGATTTTCTTAACTGGCAAGATGTTTACCTAATTCTTTAATTATGCAATAGCTTTTTAGATTCCCCTCCTCCCTAGCTATTACGTACGTTTGGTCATGGTCATATAAATAATTTCTTCCATGGCTTTATGGATTCTTAGTTGCAAATTGAAAGTGGACAGAATGCCTCACAGTTAAATTCATCGTACACATGATAAATTTAAGGAAAAATTACTAATAAGATTCATATTAGAATTTCATCTTCTTGCGTTTGGAAGATGTTGGCATGGATTGGTGAGGGTTTGGGAATATTTTTCTTCTGCTATGTATAGCTCGTTGCAGTCTTATCAACTCCGATCTATAAAGTTGGTCGTTGGTATTTCTCACACACACATTCTCTCTTTATTTCACATACTTAAGTATCACCAGGAAAAAAGGAGCTAAAAAAGGAGAACAATGGTGGTTAGAAAAACCTCTCTTGAAATTCACTGGTTTGGTTACTTTTTACATAAGTAGTACATACATGAGATTTAAAATTGAACAAGTCAGTTCAATTGATTTTATCGTGAACCAGCCATCAAAATGGTTTGACTCAAGCCAACAATTATGCTATTTAGAGAATTGAATTTAATCATTCAATATACAAAGAAGCTTATCTATCAAGATGAAAAATTTAGAATTTCTGAATCACTATTGAATTGGAAAGGCCGAATTTTTTAATAGTGAGAGAAGCATCAGTCAGCTACTTGGGAGGGAAACCCACAGTCTGTAGGGTGTGGTTACCTGCTGTTGCTTCAAGCTCTGACACATCAATGAATGCTCAGATGTTTCTAACACTGTGGTGCATATTGAAATATGAGATCATGCATGTGCCGTGGGCCAATTGGATTTGGATCGACTTTGATAGCAAGGATTTACTGAAAGTCTTGCAAATGGGGTGAGAGTGGAAGCGGAGGGCATAGGGGTTTCGGAAGGGGTGGAGGTGGTGGAGGATCCTTCGCCTAGGGTTCTTCCAACACCGCAAAAGGGTGTGAGGCGCTTCGCCGGTTCCTGAAAATAATGATGAGATGACTATTGTAGCAAGAAACAATTGCATGATGAGAGGTAAGTAGTATTTCATGGGACCTATGGGGAAATTTTTATCTTACCTATTTTGTTGATTCATTTGCTAAATTTCTATTTTACTCTCTTTTCTCTCTCCTTCGTACCCCTCTCTCCTTTACTGTCTGCATGCTCGAACTCATTGCAATTAAATCCCATCTTGCCACCTCCTCCTCCTCCACTAGTTGCTGAACTTGAGTTCCTAGTCATTGCCTCCTCCCATTCCTCGCCCTCTACAACCTCCTGCTCTTCCTTTGACATCACCAAATTTGAGATTATCGCCGCCACAACAGAGTGGACCTCTCTCTCTCTCCCCTTCCCACCAATCCTTATTTGGCAACATGCAGGAAAGATGAAAAGACTAGTTTGGCAGCAAGTGGAGGCTGTGAAGGAGTATTGGGGGGGAAGAGAGAGGAGAGAGATAATAACAATCAGCTCTTTCTAGTTTGGGCTTATGTGTGATTAGGTTTCTCTAGTTTCTAAATTAATCAAGTAGGTCCTCTAGTCTGAAGTAAAGTGCAAATAGTCTTTTGGTATTAATTAAAGTACTTAATAGAGGATATGTTCTCTAATTAATGTCAACTTGGACTTTATCTTCATCTAAAATATTGATTTAGCCATTAAATTAGTCGAATTAGTCCATTAGTTAGAAAAATATTTTTTATTGAGTTTCTTTATTAATTTCGAAGGAGTTATTTGCACATTACTTCAAACTAGAGAACTTTCTTGGTTAATTTAGAAATTAGAGGGACCTGGATGCACATAAGCTTAAACTAGAAGGACTTGGTTGCTATTAACCTTTGAAGGATTTTAGATATTTGAAAATTAGATGGTAAAGATGTGGATCATAGACTGAAGAAACCTATTAGTAATTTACCCTTAATTAAATGTTATATGTTAATTTTTTTTTTAAAAAAAGGTTTAAATTTGTTTTACAACAAAAGGTAGGGAAATAGCGTACTATTCCTATGGTATGGCCATATTTTACTACTTTACTGATGAGATCCAGTTGATATGTTTCTCATTAGTTATTGTATACATGTTAAATTTGAAAATTATTAGTTAAAAATCATGAAACTTTCAAGTGAATTTCCTAATTGATTCTTAATTTTTCAGGTATTCGCACAGAATGAAACATGCAGTGAGGAACTTGAGGTTGAGAAGCTTGTTTCGAAAGCCTTGCAGCAAGTAGCGTTACTTCAACAAGAAACTTTTAACTCCAAAAACATGAAACTCAAGCTAAAACTAATATGGGGGAGTACAATGTATCATATTGATGACCTCCCATTTGATACCCAAAGTTTGCCTGACGTATATACACTGTTCCGTAAGGTAAAGCTTTTATTTTGTCAGTGAATGTTAGCTATTTTACATAAAAGCTGAATGGTTTGTTGTGGGATTGGTGATTAGTATCACTTTGTTTCTTTTTGTCCAGATCACTTCCTTTTTGCCAAAATAATTTTATAAAATAATCTTTGTAGATAATATTGCTAACAGTTTAATTCTGAACATTCATTTACATGAAGGGCTACTTTGTATAACTAATTGAATTGAGGGGCTTATATGTAACCCCATAGAATTTGGGGTTACTGTGTAAGTAGGAGTGTCAAAACAGGTTGGCAAGTTGGTTTGGTGCATTCTTTTTATGAGCCAACCCATATGTTATTGATCTGAACCTAACCCGTTTAATAAACAGGTCGAAGATCCGGAATCATACTTGACCCTTTGATTTATCATGTATTTGACTCCTCAATAATTTATTAAATGTGAGGTGTTTTTTTTTGGACTAAGCACTTTTTAATGGTTTTTTTTTAAAAAACATGTCGTTAAACCTCTTTTAAGTTTTTCTTGGTTCCTAAGGGTGTGTTTGTTTGTAAGGTTAAATTTAAGAAGGTTAAAATTAAATTTGGATAGAGATATTTTTTTATTGAAAGTTGTGAATGATGTGAAATAAAGTTAGTTATTATGTTGGAATATGTAAGGGATTTGATATAAAGTTAGTTATTATGTTGGAATATGTGAGGGATGTGATATAAGTTAGTTATTATTTTAGTAATATGTGTAGGATGTGAAATAAATTTAATTTTTAATATTAAATTTTATGTGTGATGTGATATGCCTGGTTAAAATTAAACCAGGTTAAATTTAAACTCGTAGACAAACAAGGCCTAAGTGTTTTTGATATATCCATGCTTTTGTTATGCATGATATATGTTGAAACGTTTTGACCCGATTATGACCCGAATTAATCGTGCTCTAATTGGGTCACCCCAATTGTGACCCAAACCTGTGAAACACATCAGGTTTGTCTGACGTTCATGGTCCTGTACTGTTTTGGGCCCCCCTATGTTTTCAGCATGTGCATAATTGAACATCTTCCTTCTCATTAAGAAGACCAATTCCAATTAAGCTATTGTTCATTAGCATCTTATAAACGGATATGTGCGTGAGCTTTTATTTCATCAATAGTTTTACTAAGACGCTAATATGCTTTTCACGATGAAATGGCTGGATAGTCCGTTGAATCTAAAAGCTCAATCAGGGAATGCTATCAGCTGCCAGTGTCCCTTGGACCACTTCCAAGCAGTAGTTTACAAGATGTAGGTGGGTGGGGAAGTATTCCTTCGGTTGGTGACCTTGGACTCCAGGAAATAAAGGCAGGTGAATGTTATTATCCTTTTCATGTCTCCTATAAGCATTTATTTCTTCTAGTTCATTTGATGGAAAGCTTCTCTAAAATGAGGCAGAACCTTAATTCTTTTTTTGAAAGGGTTGTTTCCTATGGTTACTTGCATATTCTGTGAATCGGTTACAGAATGGAAATGTTACATCATTGGTAACTAAAAAATTTAAGTTTGGAGGTTATGACCTAGGCATAGGTTTATATTCTTACAAGAAAGTAATAAGTTGCTTACTTATGCTGTCTTTGTTATATAGCAGGAGCATATGGATTTTTGCATTAAACTAACTGTAGAACGTGGCCTTAATGCAGTTTGATAAAGGAATGCATTTTATGGGAGGTGAAAATGCAGCTTTGGGCAGGCTTCAAGAGTATTTTTGGGAGAAGGTTAATATGATCTCTTATGTCATGTTTATATACATATTTTAGGCTATGTAGATATTTTTAATTTATTTACTGTTCACAAATTAGCCATCCAAAAATTCATTATTCTTATCTAGGTGTCATATTTCGTTTTTTCACTTTATATTGATCAGTTTTTGAGGCAACGAAGTATTTTCTATCACCCTCTTTTAATCAAAGTGCTTAATTCATGCATCTCCAATCGATGCAGACTTGCAGCACTTGTAATTCCTTACAAAGTTTCTTGAATTGCTAACATGACTCTGGATTTTATTAATAATATCTGCCAAATTTAATTTTCATTGTCTTCTTGTTGATTTTCTTATGAATCCAAATTTGTGTTTTTGATTTTTTTTGGGGGGAAATTGGAATCCAAAATTGTGTTGCCGACCCCAAGCTTGGATAGAAAAGTTGGGTTGTCATATGATAGCCTGCTATAAAACATTTAAGAAAGTAAAAGAAGTATAATCGCATCAAATAGAACTAGTTTGCAAAAAAGAGTTCTTAGTCCACCCCAAGTACATTATCGTGGTGATGATTATGATGAGCAATTTTCTTATGAATCTCTCCCATTTGTTTTTGAAGGTTAATTTAATCCTATACTATTTCAAATCTTGCACAAATTTTGGCATCAAAATTAACTTTATTTAACATCTTATGCAAATTTCAAAATAAAAATATAAAGCTAATTTTATTTCATATCCTATACTCATTCCAAAATAAAATTATCTTTATTTCAAATTTTCACAAGTCTTAAAATGAAATGTCTCATTAAAGAAACATATAGAGGATTGCTTTTTTTTTAAAAAAAATCATTTCCAAGTTAGTTCTGCTGAAAATTTGTCCTTCAAAAGACTTTCCCTGTTCGCAAATGTTTTTGCTATCTGACGTTTTGGGCCTCAGAAATCTTTTCTAAGTTTAAAAAAAATGTAACTAAGAAGTTTTAGAGCTGTGCTGGTGTTGAGTTGCAGAAATACATGGATAAATTTGGCTTTCAAAATACGTGAATTCATAATACTAGTGAGCTGTTTTGGACAATTACTGAAATAATAAAAGAATAGACCTTCATTTTATGTTAGTACTTTAAAATAATATATTGTTAATGCAGTCGCAGACATAACTAAAAATTTCCAAATCATGTTCATCTGTGTGGTGTTCTTTCTCCCGTTTCTATTTCTTAATAGCTTCTTGTACTGCCTGAGAAGTTCAACGTGATCCAAAGATTTGGTTGTGTTCAGGATTTGTTAAAAGTTTATAAAGAAACAAGGAATGGCATGGTTGGCCCAGATTACTCTACTAAATTCTCTCCTTGGCTTGCTTCTGGAAGTCTTTCTCCTAGATATGTTTATGCAGAGGTAACTGATACGTATTAGAGATTTCTTGTAGCCATCAAACTATGCCCCAATTATTTCTTTCTCTTTCTCTTATTCTATCAGGTAAAGAGATATGAGAAGGAGCGAGTTGCAAATGATTCGACATACTGGTAATTTGTTATCCTTTTTTAAGTCTTTTGTGTCTAAAAGTGACCCATGAGATTTAGTTTAAACTAGTACTTGTTAAATCTCTGGAAAACAATTGAATTAATAACTTAGCTTGGAGGTTATGTTCTAGGAATAATTCTTATATGTACCACGCTCTCTCACGCACAAGATCTTTGGGCTTTTGCAATATTGATTCAATGCAACATAGGATTTTTTTCTTTATGTTAGAAATAGCTGTGGAAAAACTAGGGATCAAAATCGAGACCTGTAGCTTTGAAATCAAATCTCTGATAAATGACTTAAAAATCTTAAGCTTCTAGGTTGTGGCATAGCAGTAATTTGACATTCTTATGGTATTTATTTGGCTTACTCCTTTGAGTATGACTGCAGGGTCCTATTTGAGCTGATATGGAGGGACTACTTTAGGTTCTGCTCAACGAAATATGGAAATTCAATATTTCATCTTGGTCATTACTTTCTCCTCTTTCCTTAATTTTATCATTTACCTGGCATGTTGTTGATTAAATTCATGGATGGTCTAAATGGCTGGTTAGTCTTATCTGTTTGAAATAATTTTGACTATTAACTTTGTCAAACTTCGTTTTTTTGATAGAAACTTCATCAAACTAAATGTCATTCTTGTGTGTTTTTCAGGTGGTCCAAGAAAAGTCATGGCCAAATGGAAACAGGATCAATCACTTTTTGAATCTTGGAAGCAAGGTCATACTGGGTATATGTTTCATAGGGTAAATTTCTTCGAGGTCCCTGTGGTCGGAAGGGTGTTGCAAATTGATCTTGATTTTTTAAAAACTCAATTTGGGTCTTGAGATTGTAAAGCGTTGTTTGGTTCCCCATTAAGATATAATTGTTAATTTTTTACTATTATGCCGTAAGATTATTCACAATTATCTACATTTTAGTTTTTTAAAATATAATTTTGAAATATTAATATTTATAGTTTTTAGTTTTAGATTCTTTGAGTGGAGAAAGCAAGAGATTAGAGAATTAAATTTTATTTTTGTTAAATTTTTAAAGAATGGTGAGGATAGAGGGGTTTGATGGTCTTTTAAAATGTGTAAATTATCCAAACAAGTCAAAAAGTGATTAAATTTTACGTTTTCTACGGGGGAAGGCCAGCGAAAAAGGCGAGATGTTGAAAAAGGGCAAAAACTACAATGCTTTTATAACATTGGGGACTAATATCTAAATTTTTCAAAAGTTGGGACCAATTTGCAACTCCCCCTCCCAACCTCGGTGGCCCAGATGCAATTTACCCTATTTCATATTATTGCTATCATTTTTATAAACCAACACTAGAATTTGTTCTTACACTTCTTACTTTCATGGTAAAATAAGATACCCACTCGTTGATGCAAATATGAAGGAACTTTCTGCAACAGGCTTTATGTCCAATCGTGGGCGTCAGGTAATTCTAATTGAAAATCAGTGTACTTTCAACTGCCAATTATGTGAAATTGAGATACAAGTCTTACAATTCTTTAAATTGTGACAAAATTTCCTTAATTCAATGAATGTTTGAAATTTTATTTTTCAATGTTAAAAGACATGATTGTTCTACAAGTCCTCCAATTCGTTTGATCCCATAAAAACAACATGGAGTTGTTTCATTGTGTTTACAAGAATTGAATAGCTGTAATTGGTTAAGACTTCAGGGGTGCAAATGTACTATTTTTGATAAATAGGTCGGCTCAAGATAATGACTGATCAATTTATGTCTCAGATCGTCTGCTCCTTCCTTGTTCGCGACATGGGGCTCGATTGGCGGATGGGAGCTGAGTGGTTTGAATCATGTCTCTTAGATTATGATCCTTGCTCTAACTATGGGAACTGGAACTATGGAGCAGGTTGTTGGATTCTTTGTGCTTGTAAATCTCAAGTCATTCAAGTTTTATTCTTTCTTGAGGGAGATGTTACTAAAAACCAAACCATAGCATTAAAATTTCTTAACGGGAATATTCTTTGCTTGTTTTCTTTCACCAGTGCATTTAAAATTTTCGATTTCTTTCAAACTGATGTGCTGTCAATCTTCAACAGGTGTTGGAAATGACCCAAGAGAAGACCGGTATTTCAGCATCCCAAAGCAAGTATGTTTCAGAATTTCTCTCTCTCTCTCTCTCTCTCTCTCTCTCTCTCCTCTCTCTCTCTCTTCTCTCTCTATCTTTATATATATATGTAATATGGTAAATATCTGTATGATCCTTTGAGGTCAGGGGTAACATGATGGTAGCAATTTACTAATACTCTCATTTAGAGCGTCAATTTCACACCAACAAAAGTAGAACATTTAGAATCTCTGTCAGGTTGCATCGCTCTTGATTGTACAATATGAAGAGCTCCCATGACCTTACCTGGAACATGGCATGGAGTCCTGGTTTTAAGTTGTGAGACCTTAGGGTCTGGTTTGAAAATTTTAACAAAACCTAGGAACCAAAATGTGAGTTTTTGAAAATCATGGTTCTAAATAATATAACCTCCTAACCTCGAGACCTAAGTGATATTTACCAATTATAATATTTTTTATGACTATATACGTACATATTTTGGCTGGCTGCTTGCTCAAAATGGAGTCCGTTCAACTTGAGATCGACTTGCTAAATACATATTATATGTCCGTCGAGGTTTGTGGAGCACATGTCGATGTTAATGGCAAGCGTGTTAAAATGAACCAAAATGTGAGTTTTTGAAAATGATGGTCCAATTTGCATGGAGTATATATATATATATATATATA
>JAEMOT010002294.1:61928-103444 GCA_019297695.1 Apostasia ramifera | reverse complement strand
TATATATATATATATATATATATATATGGACACATAGTACAAATACATTTAAACAATATTATGATCTGCATTATATAGAAATTTGAATTGATTTGAATTGATCTCATATGAATTTGAGTGAATATGAGAGGGATTTTGTGCTAGCCACAAGTTCCTTTTTCTTTTTTTTTTTTTAAAAAAAAAAACAGATTTCTTTTTATTTTCAGGCAAGAACTTATGATCCGGAAGGTGAATATGTTTCTTATTGGTTGCCAGAATTAAGATCTCTACCAATTGAAGAGAGGAATTTTCCTGGGAGATCATACATCAAGCAAGTTGTTCCTCTTAAGTTTGACTGCACTTCCCAAAAGAACATTCACTTCAGTAGAGATAAGGGAAGACTGAAGATTGGATATTGAATTCTTACAGAACAGAGGGAAAATTCTCCATTTGTAAAAATATAATTTTAAATAAGGACAGGATGCAGAATTTATTTTTTTTCATGAAATTTAAGATTGTAGAAAATACAGATTCTGCTAATCCTGTGGAATCTGCGGGTTCCCTCTCAGATAGTTTTATGTAAAAATTAAAAAATTTTAGTATTTTTACGATTTATAATCAACTTGATTTTTTAGTTTATTTGAGAAAAAAATTGATTTAACTCATTATCAATTCAAAATGTGTGTAAATATACTTATTTAAAATGTTTTAAAGTATATTGGAGAAATTATTGAATATAAATGTGTTAGAATAGTTTATATAAAAATATATTAGTAAATTTAAATAATTTATATTTTAATATATGTAGTATATATAATAGATATTTTTATAAAAAAATATAATTTATAATTAAGTTTAGAAATCAATTGAAAATTAAAATTTTTAATCTAGGTTGGCCTTGATGTGCTTAAAATTGTCTCGATGCCATCTCATTTTTGCAGTTTTGCTGAGGCAAATCTCGCTTCTACTTTATTAGTTAGATCAGGATGATCAGGAAATAATTTGTGTTATTAATTTTAACTTATTTATTACATAAATCAAAATCAAGTCGAGCTATCTGGGTCAACTTAATTCATCTTAAACCTAAAATGCCATGAGTCAACTTCAGATCAAATCAATCTTGACTTGAGTTTATTTAAATTCAAATTGACTTACAACTCAAAGTAAATCAATCTCAATTCAAATTTGGGTCAAGTCAAATTACCGCTTAATGAACAGTTACACTTTATGAGGATAAAATTTTGTTAGTGCGATTTTTCCATCACATCACATGCAATGTTAAATTTAATAAAATTAACTAATCAAACCCTTGATTATTTATTAACCTAATTCTATAATTTCATCAAAATGCACTTACTTTCACATCGATAAAAAATATTTTAGTAATTTTATCAGAGTGAAGATTTTTCCACCACAAACTTTAATGATTTTCACCAAATTGGAGCCAACAGACAATAGAACAAGACAAAGAAGAACTACATTATAATAAAATGTTAACTACCCACAATGACCTGAGTGATTCACAATACATGAATTAATGGGTAAAACCGTAAGACCACATAGACCTATAAACTATTTATCCCACTGAAAAACCCAACACAGTCATCAAGTAATAAATAAAAGAAAAATTTACATCTGTCACCCCCAAAAGTCTATTATTTTCAGGCGGCACCCTCAAAATCTATTATTTTCAAACAGCACCCCTCATTTTAGGGTAAATTTACAGGCAACACCCTACTTTTGAAATTAAATAAGAGTGTTGCATGAAAATAATAAACTTTGGGGGTGACAGATGTAAATCCCCCTAAAGAAAAGAGAAACATGCCAACAACATTCATTATGCTCAACAAACACCACACACAAACTATAGTGATTCAGTCATCATCACCATCACCTTCCATCTCTTCTCCATTTGGTTCATCACTTCAGCCTAACAATTTATAACAAAAACAAACTGGAAAATCCTATGCAAGTGATTCAGCGATTACCAGCATCACCTTCTTCTTCCTTCATCTCTTCGCCTTTGGGTTCATCAGAATCTGGAGTATCTCTCGGGGTCAGGTAGCGACCGGTCATGGGATCAATGGGACAGGCGTCGCGAGGACCTCCTTTGCGAGCCATGGCGGCCATTGGAGGGGGAGGAAGAAGCCCTGCCCTGAAGAGTAACCTTTGCACAGGCTCAGATGGCTGTGCTCCAACTGACAACCAATACCTGTACCAAATCCATGAACTCCATTTTGCTAACTGAAGCATAGCATACAGAAAAGTTTTATAATCATCAAACGTTGTCTTTTATAGTTATGCAAAATAACCATACTTTTAAATTTAAGTATCATATTTTGTCCACTTCAGTGTAGGTCTATTCACAAATAAGACTCGAGACTTATAACATGCTTGTCACCAAATGCATCATATTGATGAAGTTATACATCATAATGGTAAAATATACGACTTACGCAGGCTTTGCCGCCACATGCCCTCATATTCATGAAATACATAATGGTGAAATAACATGATTATTTTAATGCTACATTAAAAATAGCCAAAGAGTATAAAATCAGCATTTCGAGAATTTCCACGTCATAGAATGAACAAATCATCGCGATGCAAAGGTTTTGCAACTTTTTGACGCAAATGACTGTTTAAAACCATCTATTTGAATGCATCTCCATCTGTAAATATCATTGATGATCATAGAAATACGATTTCATCAGCTTGTATTTGACACTGATTATGCTTTTTCTGAATCCTAAAAATGATTATTTGGAGCACATGTCCATAGCAAAAGCAAACTAGACATTGTCATGTACTGAAAGGATTCATTAAATTAAGTAAAATGGTTAGCTTTAAATATGGTATTCTAAAGTGACACTAGCAAGAATGACTTCTTAGGCATTGGAAACATAAACATAACAAGCGATGAAGTATGAGCTACATAAATAAGGGTTCGAACAAGTCTAACTTCCAATCTTCAATTTTATGTAATAAAAGAAAGCTTGTCCTAGTTTCAAATAATAATTCAAAACCAAATGTTATTTGACACTTTTGGTTATTTGACTCTTAATTTTATTTAGTTTTTGATGTGTGTGATGTGCCTTTGGAATGAAAAGTCAGTTTATGGAGGGACTAATATCCTCTCGTCTATCTTCTGACATATTTGACTAATTACTAATTCAAAAAAGCATTATAGCTCAGTTGCTTGGTCATATGCAAGACAATGATGCTTTTTAGATTGCTCCTGATATCAATGATTCGTTCTATTATTACTGTATTGAAATTTTAGTAAAAAATCAAATTCTTAATATGCTTATCCTGTCTATATCAATAAAAGCATGGCCAAATTTTTTCTCCCTAGAAATCTAAAGGTCCAATTAGTGTTAATAGTCTGCATCAACCCATTAAAGGTAAAGAATGATTTTCTATTTGACTCATTTAAGATACCACTAACGAATTGGAGAAAAATAGGTCTTGCTTTTACTCTATTTTTTATGTAAACATGACCTGTTGAACCATAGATATAACACCAAAACTATATCAAGGGAATCCAAATTGAGATAACAAGAAGATGGGATGGGGTCGAGAATAACAATTACTAAACATCACAAAATAGTCCATTTTATTTTGTCATCTCGTGTTATTGCTTGTTAATATTTATACAAGTATAAACACTGTTAATAACAACAACATCAACATTAACAACCAATTACCCTATAAGGTGAGGTTAGCTGCATGAATCATATATTTCCATTGCGCTTTATCAAATAACAACTCCTCATTCAACACTAAGCATACAAGATTAATCTTTACAGTTTTTTACCATGTCTTTTCAGTTTTCCTTTTCTCCTTTGACATAGGAAAAATCTAATAGCCCAACTCCTTCATTAAAGTTGGGAATCCAAATCGAGATAACAAGAAGATGGGATGGGGTCGAGAATAACAATAACTAAACATCACAAAATAGTCCATTTTATTTTGTCATCTCGTGTTATTGCTTGTTAATATTTATGCAAGTATAAACACTGTTAAAATAACTTCTCATTCAACACCAAGTATACAAGATCAATCTTTATAGTTTTTTACCATGTCTTTTCGGTTTTTTTCTCTTCTCACTTTACATAGAAAAAATCTAATAACCCAGCTCTCCTTATTAGAGTTTTCATCAGTCTACGATTTATATGTTTAAACCATGTAAGTCAACACTCTTTGAACTTATTCTCAATTAAGGTTAACCTTTTCACGAATGTATCAATTTAACATCTCATCCTTTCATATATACCCACACATCCACTTAGTATTATTTCTACGACATTTATTTAATTTGTATGTTTATACTTTATAGGATAATATTCAGCACATAACACAATAACATGGTTAATCTTTACTACTGTCTTATAAAATTTATCTTTAAGCCTGAGTGAATTTTTCTATCACACAACATACTTAATACATTTCTCCACTTAATTCATCCTGCTTAGATTTTGCTAATAATATCACCACATATTTCACCATTTTGTATGATCGATCTAAGATATATAAATCATTCATTCTTTCTAATATCTTGATCACCAATTGTCACAATCTCAATACAAGTGCTTTTATTTTGACTAAATTTGCATTCTATATATTTGATTTTAAATCTACATGTATTGAATATAAATTTATTGTACATTCGCACTAAAAAGCACAACTAAGTACCATTACTTCATATAAATGTCGTGTTACATAGTTTCCACTAAGGTGCTTTAACCATTATTAAAGTGTGCAAATTTACAATCAGGAATACATGGATTAGAAAAAAAAATAAAACAATATAAATAAACTTTGCATTAGAGTATGCATTTGTAAGCAATAATCAATTTTAAGCTTGCATTTGTTTAAAAAAAAGAGCCAACACGACCTTAAATGGACGTAATTAGTAACAATGCTTTTTTAAGCTGGTACCAGTTTGAACTTAGTTGCCCTTACAGATAAGCATCAATGATCATGATCTAACAAATCAACTGCATCCTAATTAAATTATAAGAAAAATGAACTTTCCCAACATAAAAGCATAATATAACATACGTAAAGGGTTGATTTTCCTATATGAAAAAGAATGGTCATTCTTCTCCTATTCTAACTTACAAATCCAAAGACATGTACAACATCAAAACCCTACTTTTCCATCAGTACAAGAAGCAGCAAGAATATTAATATACGTTTCAGCGTAATGGTTGAGGATAGAGACTGGAATGATAATAAACATAATGGTTCATGGATGATTCATTAATGGATACACAAAAGCAGGATTTGCTGCTATATCTTACCCTATTTTTTTGAAAAGTGTTTTTTTTTTGTGAAAAGTGCTTTTTTTTGTGAAAAGTGTTTTTTTTGAGAAGTAAGCTATATCCTACCTTTTTGGATTGTGATAGCATTCACTGCAATACTGTTTAAATCTATATCCATAGTTGAACTTCTCAAAGTTTTAAAAACTTCATTTGGCCTACATATTTCTGCTTTTCATACATCATCAAGGCCTTAACCCAAACTAGTTCTTCCATGTCCAAATAAAGGGTAAATATCATCACGGACACTGAGGTTAGGGGGTTATATAATGTAGATTCAAAATTTTGAAAACCATTCATCTGGGTCTCTGGCTTTTAAAAAATCACATTATGGATCATTTGGCAAAAACCTAATAAAAATTTATAAATTTATCATTTTCCCACCCTCTTCCTTGCCTTCTTCTCCTTTCTCACTTGTCACCATCATCAGCAATATTACGGTTGTGAGGCATCGTGCAGAAAGATAGCAACCGCGCGAATAGGCATGTGCTATCACAGTGCGCCAGAGCAACCGGGGGCAGGTAATCGCACGCAGGTAGGCCTGCGAGCGCTAACAGTAGTGCATAAACGACTATGCGGGCGACCCTACCTTGCACATGGGATGCCCTGCAAGCAAGTTGCAGTGTGTCATGACCATAGTGCCTGCCCCTGATGCCTATTCCCTCCGGCAACACTAATGGGGGCATTTTCATCATTCTGAAATTAAATCTTAATTAAAAATAAATTATTTTAAGATTTGACAAAAAAAGTTGAAATTCACTAAAAGAACCTGATTGAAATATCTCAAGATTCTAATTGAAAATGGTTTTGAGACTCAGGAACCTAAATGAAGGATTTTTAAAATCATGGACCTGCATGATATTACCCTCTATCTTCAGGGATCTGAATGATATTTACCCAAAAAACTAGAAGTAATCTAACAATTGAATTATGAATTACGGAAAATTTATGGTGTTTACAGGTATAACGAATTTGAGTAAATTAAAGGACCTAGATCCCTAAAATTAATAAAGGAAAAATGTTGAAGTGTCCAAAAATTAAAAAAAGCATGATACTTTACTCAAACATTCTATATTCTATTTTATTATTCTAAAGAAAGTTACAAGGGAGAATCCATTGCTATGAAAGCAAAATACTCTATGACTCATGGCATAAGTTATTAGTGTATTCTTATTGACTGTCTTAAGTGCATGTTATTGCATAAAACAAGTTCTTGATGGAACATGAGAAAAAAGCCCTACAAAATCATCAAAAGAGTTGAATGCAAAATGCAGCAACAAAATGGATACACAAACAAAAGTAGCAATACAAACAACTTACTTCACTCTCTCGAAATTTAGACCCATTCTCTTACCACCATCCTGCCCTGAAAAATACACCAACATAGTTTAATATCATAACAGGGCTCCTCAAATAAGAGATTCACGGCTCTGGAGATCAAAAGGAGAGGAGAATCAAAGAACTATAAAACAGGATCCTTGCATTATAAGTAGATAGAAAAAAAAATGTAAAAAAAGAAATGTAAAGTTGTAATGCCTGGAAGTGGATTATAATATCCCAAGACTTCAATGTGCTTTCCATCTCTGGGAGATCTGCTGTCTGCTGCCATCACACGAAAGAAAGGTTTGTTCCTACAACCAAATCTAGATAGTCGAATCTTCACCGCCATCCTCTCCCTAAATCCATAAAGCCAGAAAATCAAATGAAAAACAATGTCATGAAGAAAGACTAAATGGAGAAATGACTTACAAAACTACATAATTCAAATATAATAGATAACAGTATAGCAGAGGTTGGCAATTATGTTTAAAACTAAAAACTCAAGCTCACGCAAAATTTAAACAATTTTGAAATTGCCTTCACTTTCTGAGATCAAATTGAAATCTATTCAACATAAAATAGATTCAAACTTTTTATAAGCAAATGTATCAAAGCTTTTACTATATCTATGGAGAGTTATGCCATAGAGATTAAACAATTCACACAGATGGTGTACAACCTTAGCTGCCAATACAATTCTAAAATTAATATGCATAATAATAAAATAGTCAAAAATAAGGTTGATAATTCAACATGAAATAACTTGCAATAGAAAATTATGATTTTAAGTAAAGGATATCTCCATGCCAACCCTAAGTAGCATCATAAGCTCTTTATAAAAGCAGATTCTCCTACGCAAGAAATTACCATCCTACTTGACTTCCAAGGGGGGTAAGCTGATCGTGTTCCATGAAAGAAACAGAATATTGCAGTAAATCATCCTTACAATCCCCACAATCCAAACAATAGACTTAATACACAGCATCAAGATTTTCAGCTTATTCCAGATAAGGTACATTGATGGTGCACCAGCAATTTGAAGAATAGCAAAACAAAAACATTCATAAAAGTTGACAATACTGCAGAGGCAAATCAATTAGAAGAAAAAACTTAAAGAAAAATTCTCATAGACAATTAAACAAACACTTGGCGTGCAGAACTTTAATAAGAATGTAGAAAACTTTGAAATACAATACCACAACTGAAAGACATCAACTGTCCTATTATTTCCTCCATAGGAATACAAACAGAGGAGCGAAAGCGAAACCTGAAGCCGAGAACGACGAGATCTTCTAGAAACAATGAAGAGAGGCAAGAACCCTAGTCAAATTAGCCTCAGAGGAGCTATGAGTGGCCCCATCGGAGTGAAAGAAGAAAACCTTGAGAGGTGTATTGACGAGAATAGACGAGAGAATAATATGTAAGGGATAATACATGCCACTCAAAATTTTCCATTATTACTGATAATACCGCACTATATTTAACAAATATTATAAATTTTTATATCTAGTTTTTAAAAAGTATGCAACTTATAAAATTTTTTAACTATAACTTACACGATACACATCCCAATTATTTTCTATAAGTAACTTTAATTGGAATAAAATATTCTATTTTACACCCTAGATAGTTTTGAACGACGCCTTGACTCTTGCAATGAAGTAGATTGACATCAAATATGATCATTCACTTTAGCTTTTACTGACTTTTGGATTACTGTAAATTCAAATCAATGACTTGATATCATTGTTATTTTGAATGATTAAATTGCCACTTCATTTAAATTAATGATTAGAATCTGTGTTTAACATGGGTGTCGTACTTGAGTAGATACTATGATGATAGAAAATTAAATAAGTAAAGTATAATTTGCAATTAAAGCTCTTTAAAAGTTTTATAATTTTTGAGAATTGAGTGTATAATTTATAGTTTTTACTAAATATAATATTGTATATATAATTTTCCCTGGTCATTTTTAACTACCAAAGTCCAAACAAATATTTTAGTATATACAATGATTTTTTAAATTTATAATATTTTAAACTTTTTTAAATTTAAAAGATAAGTTACATCATTGTTATGCACATGACTTGAGAATTGAGTTACAATACTAAGTCCCTCTACAAGTTAACTGTCATTTCAAAAATTTTACACACAACTCAAGAATAAAAAAATTAATATGACCTAAATCACGATGAAAAGGAATAAAAACAGAGGAGCAAAATCGAAACCTGCTGCCGAGATCAACGAGATCTTCTAGGAATAGAGAAGGAAGGGAAGAACTGATGCGAGACAATATGCGAATGTAGTCCTACTCAAAGATTAGCAAATAAATTAACAAACACACATAAAATATCGGGATAATTACCTACATGCCACACTATTTCGCTTTATTTATGCGTTACCCATCTATTCTTAGTTAATTACGCTATGCACACTCAAAACATTATAAAATCTTACATACACACACTTTCACTTGTTTTCATTATAATGAGCAATTATAATTTTTCAATAACCTAACTATAGTTAGATTATAAAAAATCTGAACCGTTTATCGTATTATTTTAAGGATATTTAAATATATTTTGAATGAAAATCTTAAAACTTTGATGTTTAGGTTGTGGTAAGGGAAGGAAACATCCGCGACGTGAATTGATTTTAGGACAGATCAGCGCTTTAGTGTGACATCGAGGAAGAAAAAAATATGTTCTATTAAGGGTAAAAATATAATTTTAATAATTTCCTAACAAAATATTTTTTTTTCAAATAGATTTTGACTAAATTTTATCTTAAGTGTGTGTATGTAAGATTTTATAATGTTTTGAGTGCGCATAGCGTAATTAACTAAGAATGGATGGGTAACGCATAAATAAAGTGAAATGGTGTGGCATGCAGGTAATTATCTCTAAAATATTTCGTGGATAAATGCTAACAATAACTATTTAATAATCAAGAAATCTCAATATTGCAGGGAAATCAAATTTAAATATTTCAAAAAAAAAAAATCAAATAATACATGGATAATTCACCACAAAACTTAACATAACACTAATTCAATAAGCCCTGGGCTATGCATTCTCACCGATAATTATAACTCAACAGCAATTGATTCACACATTAATTTTCAGGGATCACACAATTGAGCAAATCAAGCAATCCTAAATTCAAAATCACAACTATTCCTTGTCAAAATCAGAAATAAACGTTAACTGTGAGATTTACCGAAATCAGAGATCTAAACCCGATATAAATCAGCGACGGGAGATGACGAGCTGAAGTCGTGGCTGATGGGGAGATCCGTGGGGGAGTGCAGATGACGAAAGGAGATGAGTGGCAAAGTGGTTCGCTGGCTGTACGGCGATCAGGTGGTGCTGCGGCGATGAGTGGCGAGGCAGGCGGGAATGCCGACCGACGGCGTCGACGCAGGAAGGGGGTGGAGAAGGCGGGCAGCGCAGGAATTGTGGCCGAGCGAAGAGCGGCCGGAGCTGTCTTCGGTGGGGTTGCCGACGATCACTGATGATCGGCGAATTACCTGAGAGGTGGAGGGGCCGAGGAGCGGCACTGTCGGCGCAGGAGCGGGGCGGTCGGCCGCTGGGAGGCGAAGAGCCGGGCGTCGGGCGCTGGGAGGCGGGGCGGCCTCGCGAGCGAAGACGGAGGCAGGTCGTGGGACCGGGCGGTCCGGGCGTCGGATGCGGACCGGCCGACCGGCTGACGCTACTACGCTAGGGCAGGTCGGGCTGGGCGAGCCAGAGAGACACCGACTGTAAATAGAAATTAGAGAAGTTGCATTGAAGGGCCTGCATTTCTCCGGGCTTAAAATTACAGTTTATAATTCAAAAATAATTTGAGAAAAAGTCAAGGTTTTGAAAACCGGACCGGCTTCAGAACCGATAGACTGAAAGGTTCAAGGTTCAATGGTCGAACCGGGGTCGAACCGGGATGAAGTAAAAAATTAAAAAAACTAATAAAATATAATATAAATATAGTTAAGATATATATTATTCACACGTCAACACAATAATTAGACATAAAATAAATATTTAATAATTGAATTTAACAAATAATATCTTATGTCAATAACCCAAAAAATAATTCCAAGTAAATCGAAATAACAATAACCCAACAAAATATTCGGAAATCACAAATTGAGTATAATATTTAGTACATCATTAAAAGATCTGAACAAATGTATGTTTTATCAATATTAAAATACTAAATCATTTCATCATTTCATATCACTAAAATACTAAAATACTAAATCATTTCGAAAGGATGGGGGCTGGAGAGGAGAGTGCGAGGCAAGAGAAATCGCGAGTTCGTGACTGTCGCACCAGTAGAGGCAGCAGAACGGAGGCTGAGTTAGGGACCCAGAGTTTAGGATTTTTTTTTTAATTTTAAACTCAATCGGTCCAACCGTACCGGTTCACCGGTTGACCGGTTGAACCGCGGTTTAGACCGGTTCTGGCCAATTTTAAGCGAATTCGATTATAAAATTAAACCGGACCGATTGGCGTCACGGTTCACGGTTCGACCGGTTGAACCGGCCATTCCGATCCGATTTTTAAAACCTTGGAAAAAATCTAAGATTTTTACCCAAGTCTCCAACTTTTCACTTCAATAAAATATAACACACAAATTTTAAAATCAAAGATAATTCATATCAAAAGTTCAAATTGTAAAAATAAAAATAAATATATGCATTCTAAATGCGAATATCTAAAAAAAAAATATAGTAAATTAAATTAGTTCAAAATTTAAAATTTTTTTCACTCAAATCAACATTACTGAATTTGAATGAAAATTCTCAATCAATCTAATCAGTCACCAATCACGCTTATTGTCAAATCTATAGATATCAACTTTTCATCTAGTTCGATGCTGCTAAGTGAAATCACAGATATCAAGTACAGACTTTGCTTGGAATAAATCAATTATCTAATATTATATTCCCACCAAGAACTATTGTCAAGTTAGTTTCAGAGGAGTTATGAGCAGCAATACCAGAGTGAAAGAAGAAAATCTTGAGAGATTTAATGACCATAACAAATGAGAGAATAATATATATGAAATAATACACACCACCCTAAATTTTCCCATATTACTGACTTTGAAAAATTACATAAATAATGACATATTTAATAAATATTAAAAATTTTACATCTAATTTTTTAAAATTGCAGAACTTGTAAAAAATTTTAAATTATAAAGTATTACTTTTCATAAGTATTTTTAGTTAAAATAAAATATTTTATTTATGCACCTCATTTAATGTCTAATGAAGAATGCTTTGGCTATTGTGATAAAGTGAATCTACATTAGATTGCCATCAATTCACATCAATGGCTAAATATCATTATTATTTTGAATGATCAAATTGCTATTTTATTTAATCTAATGACTAAGGTCTGTATTTAATATGAGTCATGCTTGAGTAAATATATAAGATGATAATAAATAAAATTTGTAAAATATAATTTATAATTAAATCTCTTTATAAATTTTATAATTTTTAAAAATTAAATATATAACCTATAATATTTATTAAATATGATGTTACAGATATAATTTTTTCCCCTCATTTTTAACCTCCAAAGGCCAAACAAATATTTAAATATATATAATATTTTTTAAATTTTTAATCATAAATATTTTAATATTTTAAAATTTAAAGGACAAATTACATAATGTAACTAAGAAGAATCATCATTTTACATACAATCTAAAAACTAAGTTGTAATATTAAGTCCCTCTATAAGTTAGCTTTTCTTTAAAAAATTCTATACACAATTTAAACATAAAATAGTAAAAATTAAATAATTAAAAATATCAAAATAAATGATTAAAAGTAAATATTATAAATCTAATAAGAAGACAAATGAGTAAAACTATAACTAATACATCATTGGAGTTGAAAATCTAAACCTCTAAGAACATCTTAAAATTATTCATCAAAATATGAAAATTCATTATTGATGAGTAATAAAGACATTTTTGATGACAAATATATGTAAATCTTTGAAAATATAAATCCTCAAAAATTTTTCTCTTTCCAATATTTGCATAATTCCATAGTATGAGCCTAAAAATGAAATAGTTATACAATTAGATCACAAACAAAATAAATTTCAGGATTGAATAAATTTAATATCACTCTTTCAAAAAAAAAATGAATGGTACTCACAAACATAATTTCTTTCCATTATAGCTGTTATTTTAGGCCCTATTTGGCACAATGATTAAAATTAAGATCAAAATAATAATAATTTAAAAAAATAATAATAAATAAATTTATATTACAAATTTTAATATAAAAATATTATTTTATTCCACATACTTAATTATTTAAAATAAAATTACCAATTTTATTTTACATTCTAGACCAAAATACATGATTTGAATATTTTAGTTTAAGATATGAAATAAAGTTGATAATTTTATTGAAAATAATTGAATATGTGAAGTAAAATAATATTTTTTTATATCAAAATTTGCGTATAATGTAATAAAATTTTATTAATTATTATTATTATTATTATTTAAACTAGTACTATTTTAACTCTGATTTTGATCTTTGCGCCAAACTGGGCGTTAGACAAAAAAATTATGGATATCAAATAAGGCTTGTTTTCAATTTTTTTTATATGATTATGGAAAAATACAATTTCAGTACTAACCTTTTATGACAAATATTAATTTTTATTGGAAACATGAAAATTCATTTTGTACAGAAATGTGAGGAATTTAAGTTTGATCCAACATATAAGTGAATGCTACTTCTTATGAGGATATTGTAAAACTTAATAAGAATTGATATACATTTTTCTCAATAAAAATTTTCTAATATAGAATATATTGTAAGTGTATAAGTTTGCAAAAAGAAAATAAAAATAAAATGCTAACTATATGCTTGAGTACATAGTCCTTTTTGGTGTAAGCATTCCAATATTGTTATTTTCGTAGCAGTAGTTGTTCTTGATTTTGTTCTTGCAGCTTCTTGCTTGGTCTCCAAGCGCCTTTTAGTTGTGTTGCACAATCCTTCTTAGATGTTTACCATTGTTCTACCTGATTTTGTGAGGTCCATTTGGCTTCGTGCGCCTCCATATATTATAACAATCGACTTTGCATGAGCCGACGTACATCTATATAATAGAGTATGTGCAAATTTTTATTTCCATTTACCCTCCTTGCCTTTACCCTTACCATTTTGCATCAAATTGCCAATGTTGTATAGGTTTTTTATCTTTCATTATTTTATTTGGAAGAGTTGGAAGAGTAGATTATTTTCATCTAATTCATTTTTTTATAGCGTAAGATAACACATGTGATGCCCAAGGCTGTAGACAATAGCAGCTCTAGTGACACAAAAAGTGTAGTCACCTTTATAGAGACTATCTATTGCAGAGCATCCTCAATACCATCTTCATAGGCGACACTAGATTTAGCATCACTAGGAGATCAATACAGAGATCTAGTTATATTTATTGTTGTTATAAGGGACTTCTTTTATTTCCTTGTATTGTTACAAGAGATTTGTGTTGAAGCACCGTCAAGTATTATATTGAAAGTGTGAAAGCAAGTAGTACTTTATATTTTATATTGAACTGAATCATGTAAAGAGTAATTGTGACCTAGCCAAAACTATAACTAGACCAGCGAGGATGGGGAACTAGTCTTGATGATTTTGGTCATAATCCCGGTGGAGCCCTGAAGCCCTTCACCTAGAGCAGGTGGGCATCTGATCTAGAAGAACCATGGGAGAGAGGACCGAGCATGATTTCCTAAAGATTTAAGACTCAATTACAACATTGACTGAGCTGTCTGAGTCCCTATTCTCTCGCTATCTTGTTCTTCTATGCTTCTATTTCTCCTAACTTTAACTAGGATTTCTTGCTAAATTGAACTGTTCTTCTACTCCAATTCAATCTTAGCCTCGTTTAGTTCGAGGGTCAAATTTTGAATAAAGAAAAAAAATATTTTATCTTATAAGTTTAATGAGAAAAAAAATTATTTTAATATTAAAAATTATGTAAAATGCAAAATAAAATTAATTTTAATATTCATATTTGTGTTGGATGTGAAATAAATTTAATTTTTATAGTTAAAATTTGAGTTGAGCTGAAAAAAAAGCCTGAATCAAACGAGCCTTTAAAAGTCATTCATTACACCTGTTAACTGCTCAGGAAAAATTATTTATTTCATTAGAATCAATGTTGTAAAAATCGAACTGGTAATTGAACCGAAACAACAACAATTGTAACCAAATTTATATCTTAGAATTCTATTATATAAGGAGTCCATATATTTCAAATAATAAGAGAGCAACAATATTCTATTGCATTCTATCTCTTCTCATTCTCTCCTCTCAATTTAATTTCTCATCCAAACATAATAAATTAATTTTATTTCAAATCTAATACACATCATCATACATAACAAAATTTATCACATAAAAATAATAATTTTTTTTTATTTCTTCATATCTTCTTACTTTTCGATCAACCTTGGGCATTCATCTTTAACATGCCTTACATTGTTACATTCAAAATAAATAATACAATTTTTATAATTATCTTCCCTCTCAGATGGTTGGGCGGCTTTTCTAAAATTTTTTCACTAATTTTCTTCCCACGATACATCCTTTTAATCATATGAGCTACTATGCTACTCTCAACATCACTCTCATTATCATCATCTTTATTTTCTTAATTAGATGATTCACCTTGAACAATTAGAACTATATTTTATTTAGTTTTTTCAACTCTAAATTTACTATTATCCAACTTTAAATGTCCGAATAACTTATCTAACTTATAGCTATCTAAATTTTGTGACATCTCGGTAGCATCAGTATCTCTTCTGTTTTTTTTATTTTTTCTATTTTTTATATTTTCTATTTTTTATATGACTCCTCATCTCTCAAGTGCTCTATCAACTTCAAAAATCTGAGAGAAAGATTCTATAATTTGTGAACTAATTTTTTTGAAAGGTGAATTTATGAACTAATTTGAAGTATTTCATAAGGTTTAAGGACCTAAGAATAATTTACTCTTTCATATTTCACATGAAATTGCTGACAGTTAATGCTTCCTATTTGCCAGCTAAGCTTGTCGAGCAAAAACGCTGAGGACATTTTCGTAATTTCACATTTACCCTTCAAAATCAAAACCCTCAAATACCTAATCGCCGCCGCCTCCCACTTCTCCATTCGTCACTCCGCTCTCTCTCTCTGTGTGGTGATCAAAAGGAGATAAATAAGAGTAAAACATGGTGAAAGCCACTTCCCTCTTCTTCTACCTCTTGCTCGCGGCCAGCGCCACAATCACCGTCGCAACCGACCACATCGTCGGCGGCCATCTCGGCTGGAACCCTAACTTCAACTACTCCCTCTGGTCCAATAACCAGACCTTCTTCGTCAAAGATCTCATTTGTAAGCTCCCCCCCCCCTATTCCCCACAAAACCCTAACTGTAGAAATTAATCAAATCAGAGCAGCATTCAGGTACCAGAAGAACATCTACAACGTATTCGAGGTGAACAGGACGGGGTACGAGAACTGCACCATGGACGGGATCGCCGGAAACTGGAGCTCCGGCAAGGATTTCATCCCTCTCGATCGGCCCGGAATGTATTACTTCCTCTGCGGCAATGGGTTCTGCTTCTCCGGCATGAAGGTCGCTGTGAAGGTCGTCCCTCTCTCCACGCCGCCTCCCTCATCCTCTCACCGCCACGCTGATGATCACTCGGCCTCGCCGGCCACCGGCCGCCTCCGGCCGTCCCTTGTCGGCTTCGTCGCATTCGCTGCCTTATGGATCGGCTGCCGGATCTGAGACGCTCTCTCTCTCTCTCTCTCTCTCTCACTCTCTAGATCTTCTTCTTATGTGCTCTAATTAATTAATCTGTTTGTTTGGGTACCATGAATGTTTACACTTTTGCACTTATTAATTGTGATATTTCTACAAATAACCTGAGCTTAGCTTTAGTTCAAGGATTAAAATGTAAAGATAATTTGCATAATATTTCCATATAAGTAATTTATATTAAAATACTTAATGAATTGCCTAAAATATTTGTTTATGTATGAAAGTTCACGAAGTAATGCAATTTGCACTGGACTCAATTCAAAATAAAAAAATAAAAATTCACAAAACAACCTCAAAATCATGAATTTTGTAACATTAAAAACAAAACCCTTAAAATAAAATTTATCAAAATTAATGATGTCGAAGGTTCGATGAATATTTTATTTTTGAGATGTTATAAGTGTCAAAATATTAATGTTTTGAGAGTCGAAATGCATTATACTCAGATTATTCGTGAAAGATATATGGGCCATACAATTCATCGACATTAATAATTTTTATAAAAATATATTAATTTTTTTTATTTTGAGATACAAAATTAGTACGGGAGTTAGAGAGCTGTTATTCACATTTATGAAGGCAATCCATTGACAGCTAGAGGATCGAAGTTATACCTATGACTTGTTTGATTGGATATTAAATTTAAATAATAAAAAAATATTTTATTTTAATATTGAAAGTCATGTAGAATGTAAAATAAAAGTAATGTTAAAGTTGAAATTTATGTTGAATACGAAATAAAATTATTAAAATTTATAATAAATTTAAAATATTATTAAAATATAATTTTACTTATTTTTAGACTTTAACCAAACAAGCAGTGAAGATAGCAGAAAGTGTGGGAGCTTGAAAGGTCTTGAAATCGACTAGCCAATGTGCAAGAACTTTGATTTAAAAGTAACTCCTTAATTATCATAACAGACCTTTTTAAATCGATACAAAATTTATTTTTTTTACATGTTTTGTTTTTCTTTAAAAACTACAATACAACACATGTATGTTACAAGTTTGCAACAAATAACTGATTATTTCCCTTTTTTTATGTTTTCTTTTGAAAATATCCGTTGGGATGAGTGTTTAACCCTTTCAATTGAATCTTTAATGCAAAATATGTCAACAATGAATTTTTTTTTTAAAAAAAAATTCAATTCTTATGTTTCTTTATGTAGACTGATAAAAATGTTAAAAGTATTAATTAAAAAAATGAGGAAATTACTAAATATCAAATTACAAGTCCAATACAATATTAAAGAAGGGCACTATTAGGGAAAATTATTAGGTGCGGATAGCACACCGTTCGGACACCCAATCAGAGGGCGCCACGTGTGTCCGGACCCAGCTGTATGGCACACGTGGCGCTTTCTGATTGGGTTCCGGACGGTGCGTTGTCCGCACCCAATAACTTCTCCACTATTAGATGTGTAAATGTTTTTCTTTATAAAAGTGTGTGAAACATTTTCGGTTTTGATACATAGAACATTATAAAATTTATGTAATATATATATATAATTAAATTTAATTCAACTCAAAAATTGAAGTTGATATATAATTTTAAAACATCGATGTGCAACACAAATTTTTATGAAGCTACGTTTGTTAAATGGATAGCAGATAATATACATGTATGCCACACAAAACTTACGTATTAAACAGTCAAAATCATGCATTTACACACACAACATATCCTAAAATAGCACAAATAACAATTAAAACACCTCGTTTATTCTCACACACAACTACGCTTACATGTGATTGGTAGACAATCTTTGAAACAAATAAAAATATAGAAAAGATGTTACGCGTATACGAGATTTCTGGTACTTAATATGTAAATAGGGGTGCGTGCGTAAATGTCACATAGTTATGTTGCAATGGCAAGTAGTATTTTCCGTTTATACTGATTCAAGCAATTTTCTTACAAACAAAAAGATTATTTAATAGTATTAGATCAATATCACATTTCAGTGCTTCTTAATGCCACCATATAGTAGAGAAAGCATATTGTCAGCTAGAGTGATAGTACCTAATAACCACCCCTCAGAGCAAGCACAAGATGGAGCACAGAACCTCCCTCGATGTTATACTCCTTGGCAGTCTTGTCATCTCCAAGCTGCTTCCCTGCATATATAAGCCTGCAATGTGGAAAAAAAAAATTATTAAAATGGTTATATATTTGAACAACATCAATGAAAGTATGAAGAAAATATGCAAATATTCAGGATATTATCCAGAAAGCTGATTCCAAATATTCAGGATGAAATTAGTGATGGTGATGAATCACTAAATCAGTAGAACTCAAACGAATATGCAAAATGATACCGAATGAGAGAATAAAATGCATGATTGCTTAACCCCAAACCCCTTTCGAGGTGCAGCAATAGTCGTCCGCGATGGACAATTTCGGGTATTGTACTCTTTGGCCGGTCGATTTAATTAGCCAAATTCTGATTGTACAGTATCTACTTTTTTTTTTTGATGGTACAATATCTACTTTTGAGTGAAAGACAGAATGAGAATGTGAGATCATTAAAAGGTGTCTGTTTGGGAGGCAAATTAAAAAGAAATCATGGCCTGGCTTTTTTTTCTCTCGCAAAAACTAATTTAAATATTTGACATCTTACAAAAATTTTGAAATAAAATATTAATTTTATTTCATATATTACACAAATTTTAATATAAAATATTAATTTCATTGTACATCCTGCGTAACTTTCAATATAACTATTAACTTTATATAAAGAGAAGAGTTAAGAGTTTATGTTACTTGATTAGGTTGGTTTAACTCCATGTTAAAAGTCCAAACCTCTTAATTAAGAAGCTAATCTGAAATGGTTAGAATACTTGAAGGTCTGCTTGATACATTGAAGAATTTTAAGATGTGTAATGTATAATATGCTAGAATAGGTCATGCATATGTCAATACCCCTTCAACTAAAATGGCTCCACTATATGGGAAGCAGAACTTACATCTACACTATGAACTGGACCTACAACTAAATAAATCATTTCGGTCTTCAAACTTGGAAATAACCTTCACAGGACAAACACGTTTGAATAAGGTAACATCAAGAGAGTGAGTGAATCATAAGTCAGTCCCCAGAACTATGCAGGAGTATGCTTGTATGCATTAACATCTTGATATAATCTACATGGCAGGAGCATTGTGCTTGAACACTGGTTAAAGGTACTTTAAAGTACTACATTCTTCTGATAGTTTACAACCAGCATAGAATTGATATTCAAAAATTGATTTTTTTGTTTCAAAAAAATAAAATTTTTGCTCAATTAAAAAAATAATTTTCTTTCATTTTGCTTTGAAGCCAGCTCACGTAAATTGGAATAGGCTTGATACATTCATAAATATATATGTTCTTAAATCGATCTTCAAAAAATTTTTTGATGGTAAATGTTCTTAAACTAATACAATATAGAAATACATGTATATATGTACTTATGAATATATTATGGAGAAGTGTATGTTAACGATAATAAGATGGAACAAGGGAAAATGCAGAATAGATACATATTCGAATAACAAATATTATCTACACTGTATAAACCAAATATTTAATTAAAGATATAAGATAAAAAACTAAGTTTAAAAAAAAAACATGTATCAAGTTTGGCTCAAAATCAAAAACTTGGATTTCAATCAAACTTGACTTGGTGCCAGTTAAGATGGGTATTAATATGATTTCAATTGGACCAGCCTCAACACAAAAGTCCAATTTTTTTATCTCGAGCCGAGTTTGACTCAAGACAAATGAATTTTTTGTATTCGATTTTTAGTCAAATTTCAAGCTTCATCACTATCAAATTTAAGGTAATCTTATATATATATATTAAAATTGATACCATAATCTCGTTAACTTTGACCTTACCATTTTACACTCGAAAGTTTCTTTAATTACATTTGTGGTCACTAGCTTTTCCGATTTTGCCTTTTAAATGTTTCAATGAATATACATAGGATGTGAAAAGTTAGCAAATAAATTCCGTTATGGGAGCCATAACTTGAATTGAGCATCCGGCCCTATGGAGTAAAGATTCTGCACTAACTCGCTTGATGGCTCCGAAGCGGCTCTCCTAAGCGTTTGACTCTTAATTTTCTCTTAGATTTGTCGATTTAACTATCAAATGTTTATCTCTTACTTTTCTCACAGTTTTACTAATTTTGTACTTTAAATATTTATCTCCTAAGGCCCCGTTTGTTTGGCTGTTAAAAACTAACTAGTTTAATTTTAACCAGGCATATCACATCACACATAAAATTTAATATTAAAAATTAACTTTATTTCACATCCTACACACATTACTAAAATAATAACTAACTTATATCACATACTTCACATATCCCAATATCACATCCCTCACATATCCCAACATAATAACTAACTTTATTTCACATCATTTATAACTTTTAATAAAAAATATCTTATCCAAGTTTAATTTTAACCTTGTTAAATTTAATCTTACAAACAAACAGGCCCTTATTTTTAATTTTTAAGCATATTGCAAAAATATTCAGCAATAAACAGGTTAAATTTTAGATTCTCTTTTTCAGCCTTGAAAATTACTATCATGATACATATCCTTCAGTGCTACCTATACAGCTATAAATTAAACATGCAGGTTAAATTTTGGATTCCCTTTTCTAGCCTTGAAAATTCTTATAATTGTATTTTGTATTTTTTATACTTATTATTTTGTGCTACCTATATAACTGTCAATTAAACATTTCTTGCTCTTATTATTTCACAATATTTTATCATTTTTAACATCTATTTTATTATTTTAATAATTTAGCTTGCTATATCACAGGTTGGATAGTTTATAACTGAAAATTAGCATATTTAATTTTATATTTCACCATATTAATAATATATAAAAATCTTAATTAAAAATAAACTGAACACTTATGTTATAAGAAGTTAAGATAATAAGGCCCACAGGCTTTTGGAATTTGGTATTTTCATTTTTATACAATCATATTATTAATATTAAATAAAACTTTAAATATATAAATTAAATATTACATTTACAGATTAAATTATATATTAAAATATATAAATTAAAATTAATCATTATAACACAAATAAATATATAAATTTATGTTTATTGACATTTTAATTTTGGTATCATTCCTTGCAATAAACTGCAAGAGGACCTGTTAGCAAATAAATAATCGATCCTATACATTGCAAAAAAAATATACCTAATTTATACATAATTACACATAAAATATACATATATATATATATACATTAACATATTCATATTGAAGTAAATATATTCATGCACATGTGCTATAGACACATTGTATAAGACTAAGAAAAACATGATTTTGCATATATAGTAAATTCCAAGTTGAAACAGTATCTTTCGAGAGAGTTGATTTCAAATCTCAAGAAAATTGTCCAAACGAATTAATTAAAACTTAAGTGAGCTTCGAGTTTTATAACATATCGCTAGTCCTCATTTACAGAAAAATGAATAAAGAAATTGAGAAACATGAGACATATGGAAAGAAAAATACCTTTGTTGTACAGGTGGAATCCCTTCTTTCTCCTCAACCCTTTCCTTAATCCTGTCAATGGTGTCAGTTGGTTCAATGTCAATTTCAATCTCCTTCCCGGTGAGAGTCTTTACCTTGATCATTGTTCCACCCCTAAGCCTCAGAACTAGATGGAGTGTTGATTCCTTCTGAATATTATAATCTGCTAGAGTGCGTCCATCTTCCAACTGTTTCCCAGCAAAAATCAGCCTCTGTTGATCCGGAGGTATACCCTCCTTATCCTGGCAAAATAAATCAGAGTCGAGATTAAGGGGGTGTTTGGTTCGATGCAATTTAGATAATAGTGTGATCTAATTATCAATGTTATCTATGACTCTATGTTATTTAAAAATAATTATTCATTTGGTCAATAACATTTTATTAAAAGAAAATGCTAATAATTCATTTATCTTATCCTAAGTTTTTCTCTTAAAAAATTATCCTAACTCACCATTCTCTATTACCATAATTGTTGGTTCCCCCCTTATCTCTATTGATATTTCTATTTTAATGTTTGACAATGAGTTTAAGTTAACTTATTACTGATCTGAGTTCCAGTTGATTATGCAGACTTGAATCGGGTCAAGCTAGTGTTAAATGAATAAATCGTTATGATATGAAAAAAAAAGACAGTGAACGAGGATAAGTTGAAGTGTGACAACAATTTTGAGTAAAAATAATCAAAGCAATCAAGATCTTCAAAATGGTATCGAGTCAACAGAGTAACTTGAAGACAAGCGCACATTTTTTATTTTGTTTTGTCTTTGATAAAAATCTTTGTAATATTGATCTATCAAGCATGTAAAGTGAGTCAAAGAAAGTATAGAGTACTAAGGTTGCGAGTCTGAAATGACAGGTTCCAGTTGATATAGATTCACGTCGAGATCCTTTTAAATTCTCTGTAAGTAGATGTCTATTAGTGCAGGCGTTGGTAGACCAAGTTGGTAAATCCAACTGGTTAATCAAGTTGGTCAACCTACAACAGACTTTAAAAAATTATTTATTTGTGAGGCTTGGTAGACCAACTTGTTCTACTAACAACTATCCATTATGACTGATTTTGAAATATTTTTGAATTTGATCGACCAAGTTGGTCGGCCAAGTGCTATTTCAGCTGATACGTTCCCAGCCATTTTTAATTACTTTTGGGATGTTTTTGATCATTTGCTTGAGCTATTTAGAGGGTGTATAACTAATTTTGATGGGAGATTAACGGTAGATGCTAGAAAATATTCGTCTTCATTCTCACACTTAAAAGTTAATCTCTACCTTTTTTTCACACACTTAAAAGTTAATCTTAAGAAAAAAAAGTGATATTATTCTTGTGATTTGGTTTTTCATTGACTCTTCAATCGTTTTCTTTCAAATTTACATTTTTTTATTTTTTTTTAGTGAAAAAAAGTGAGCGTGTGACACTAGGTGAGTGAAATCTAGAAGGAGAAAGGTGATTATGTAGTGGTGTAAAACTGGCTTCTCTATAGCCCTAGTGTGAAAGGAGTTGATATAGTGGATTTTGTATTTGTGCCTTCGGGCCGTGGATGTAAGCACAGTGAGTAGAATCACATATATTCTTGCGTGTTCGTCTTGATGAGATTTTTATTTATCACTTCTATATATATTCTCTCTTGTTATTACTAATAAATTTTAAATCGTGTGGATAATTTTTATTTATCAAATTACGTCTATTCACCCCCCTCTAGACGACCAATTGATCCTACAATAATTAGAGTGACATACATTTAGAAGTCATTTTAGATTGATAATTTTATAAATTTTTCAATATTATCTAAGCATGTCACGAAATCAAATAATTAAAATCTTTAAGAGAGCATTTAGTTAAATGCTATTTTGATGTTATTTTTTAAGTGATAATTTTATAGTTTTTTACAAGGTCTTCTATACATGTCATCAAATCAAATAATTATTTTTTCTATATAACATAACATAATATTGAAAAAAAATTGAATCAAATGCCCCAAAATAACATGACATAAAATCATAAGAACATTTAACCAAACACACCAAAATAACATTATAAGCTTGAAGAAACAATATTGGCAAACATTGCAGCATTCAAAGACCTCTTATTGAAAGGAGAAAGCAAAAAAGAACATATGAAGATGAACTATTATTCATCCTAAAAAGTCCTATGCTGCATAATTTCGTATGCAGCATAGGACTTTGTAGGTTATATAATTCTGTATATAACTCTAAATTACAGCTGAATGATTTAGAAGAAATGAATATGGTGAGGTCTAATTGTGTTTCCAAATTAGAATAAGAGTCATCTTATACATGATACAAGAGAGTCAATGGACCTAAGAAACAACGTAAATACTATAATCTAGTATAAATATAAGTTAAGAAAAATATATTTTGATAATCATCGCATACGCATCCAATAGTGTCAGCTTGCTGCAGAAATCCCGAAGGAGATACAGGGGACCAAATTGCACCTTGGATGAAATGGAACTTCAGTATGTTAGGTATATTTATAGAAAACATGATTACTAGCAATACAAATGACACATTGATCACTATTTGGGAAAGAAATCCAAACCAAGAAATAAAGCAAGAACAAGAAAAGAAAAACACATGCTTTCCACTAAGAATGTAGGTTACATATTTTGGAGAAAGACTTAAGGAGAAGAAACAGAAGAATAAAAAGGGCCTCCGATGTAACATGAAATACGGAATACGTTTTTCACATTTTTTGACTGTAAGAAAAATATATTTTTAATTATGTCTTGATCAAAGTAGGGTTAAAACATAAGATTTTATTGAATTTTAATAAGTTAATTCATGAAGATAATTAGATCAACGAAATGTTAACATCTGAAAATATAGGGATTATAGCGTAAATAGAAAAAGTAATTTTATGTCATGAGTAAGCTAAACCAAAAAAGCTGAATATATTATATTAGAGATAAGAGGTTACATAAAGTGACACATAATAAATATGAAGACATATAAATGATAAATAACATGAAAGAGATAGGAGAGGACTCAAACTCCACGATCTGATACTCGAACCAGCATCAAATTTGTGAAAGCAATGACGATACTTTCGTACAAAACTCGTCTAACCAGAGGTCCCTCTACTGGCAAGGTAGGTAACAGTGGTGACAGTGCGACAGCGTAACAATGATGGTGGTTGCGTGACAACGATAACGGCAATAGCAAACCATGCTACGGCGGCGACGACAATGACGTTGGCTGCTTACGGCGGCCATGATAGCCAACAATCACTCTAAAGGAGAGGTTCCAATATTTTAAATAATTTTTATAAGCATCATCACATGCCTATTTAAAGGCCCAAGCCACCCTTTGGGTTAGTCCAAGAAACAAGAAAGAGTGGAAGGGTTAGACCATGAAATAAGGAGAAGTAGGGGGCAACTCATGAAATAAGAAAGGGTAGGGTGGCTCATCATGATTTGTGACCCCTTTTGGGTCAACTTGACCCAACATATAAACCTTTAACCTAAAAATAATTCAAAATACACTTCACTCTAAAATAAATTAAAAAGAAGAAAATCTCATTCTCTCACACATAGAATAATACATCATAATAGCTAATAGTAGAAAAATCAAATGAATCTCCTCCATGACTCAAATCTGATGTTGATGTTGGAATCAATATTGCAGATGTTCTACATTAGCCTCTCTGCAAAGGAAAAAAGGGAGGTAGGAAATTGGGCTGGGCATTAATAGTTGCAGGGAGCTGAGCTAAGTACCTCGTCGAAGTCTTGCGAGCTGAAGAGCCTAAGAGTCAGTCAAATTATCTTTGGGTTATCAGAAGGAGGATTTAAAGATCTAGAGAAAAGTGAGGGAGTTCCAGAAAAGTTCTCCCTTATATTTACGTCAAAGGTGAGGCTTTGCTTGATTCTGGAATAAAGCAAGTGACATTTAATTAGAGCTTTAGGTAAAAACCGTTGTTTGCTTGTCAGAGTGATTAAAGCTATTAAATTTTGAAAACTGTTTGATTGGTAATGAGATTAAATTTGGATCAAACCATTTCAAAGAGCTGCATTTTTTTTTAATTATGGAGTCACAAGTTATATGTGTTGGGACTAAAGTTCAGAATTGGATTAAAAGTTTGGATTAAAATTCAAATTTTAGCCCATTTGGAGCCAATTGACCTAAAACTTGGATCAAAACAAGGATTTGAGGGGATAAATCCTAAATCAACGAATATGGAACTATTAACTTCATGTAGACGTTCAGTAAGGTGGCCGGCATAGCAGCCCGCAATGAAGGAGATGGTGTTGGCTGGTCAATATGGTGCAATGGAGGGAATCCTTACCCTACAATATAGTAAGCTGACATGGCGCCGTTATAGCCTATCATCTGCCTAAAATGGACGGGGAGTATGGTTTAGGCAAGTGCTGTGACGTAGCTAGGATAAAAGTGGTGGCCATAATGTTCTCAAAGCAACTAGCTGGGACCCAAAGTGGACAAAGGATGATGTAGATGTCTAATGAATAAGGTGCTTATGTAACTAAAGTAGGAAAGAAAATAGGGTCAACTGCAGCAAATGAAGATGTGAATATGCTAATAAATAAAACAAGGAAAAATCATGATCTTCAAGAAATGCATAACGCACGCAGAGTAGAATGAGATAGCATGAATCATGTTTATACAAGGCCCGATATCAAGCCTACTCTGGGAAAGCCAAGCAGGCTCTGCTTGAAAGGTTTTGAATTCTGAGCTATTCCAATTTAGAATAAAGCAGCTGAATATTTATGTTGCAAGTAGATTCAATTTTACAATCGAGTCCATTTGAGTATAAACTCAGATAACTCCAGCCAGCTGAAAAAATGGAAAACCAAAAGTACTATGTGATATAGAACATGTATAAAGAAAGCGGAGAAAACTAGAGATAATTTTTTTCATTTATCAAAGTTCAATAAATACAAGGATACGATGCTTATTTGTATCCACGGAGACAACAAATAATATGCCAAAATAACTTCATAATATTGGTAAAACCATCATAGTCCAGTGTTATTTCATTTAAATTTCACAGAAATTAAAGAAACCAGTAAATCACATCAAAACAAAATCGCCAAGTTAGCAGCAGCATAGTAGATTTGCTTCAAAATAAGCCCAAAAATCAGAAAGTGAAGATCACTCTTTTGTGCAAATCTTAGGTCTTCAATAGATCAGAAACCTAATAAAGTCAATCTTCTAGTAAATATAGATCAAATTTCGTGTTTTATCCCTGTATCCTAAACTATTTACATTAAAAATAAACAATCCATCAATAGCTGATAGTTTAAAACACGTAAATACAACAAAAATCATCATCTAATCTAAAATCATCAGAAAGAGCGACACAGAATCGTCATCTAGCGATCGTCATCAGGCTACGAGCAACATAACATGACTAAGCAGTAAGAGCAAAGATAAATGTAAAATATAGAGGAACGAGAGGGAAGAAAACCTGGATCTTGGCCTTGACATTGTCGATCGTGTCGCTGCTCTCCACCTCTAGGGTTATGGTCTTCCCGGTTAGGGTTTTCACGAAGATCTGCATCCTGCTCTAGATCTTCCTCCGGTGATCGATCAGAGATCGGCTAGGGTTTATAGCGATTTTCTTCGACTTTTTTATGTTTTTTGTGGCGCGAGGAATCGACGATAGGGATTCTGAAAGAACTGGGTTCGCCGGAGAAGAGTTGCCCGTCCGTTTAAATAATCTTGAAATTTTGAAATTATTTATTTTGATAATCATTTAAAATTAATTATTTTAGAATTTTTTATGATTGAATATTTTAGAGTTCATGGCAATTTGATTACTCCCATTTAGACTAATTCTAATTTTCTTTTAATTTAAAATAAAATGTAAATAGAATTTTTAGTATTAATTAAATTACTAATTAGAGAATAATTTTTCTAATTAATAACTTAATTTAAATTTTATTTTTATTTTTAAAATTAGTAAAATTAATTCATTAATTAAAAAAATATTCTCTATTAAATAACTATATTAATATCAAATAAATTATTTGTATTTTGTTTATATAAAACTTATTAATATATTATCTCAAATTAAATAACTTGCCTGATTAACTTAAAAATTAGAGAAATCTACTTAATATTTACTTATTATTTTATAATTTTAATCATGCTTTGAAATATACCTGGGCATTGGGCGCATGGCCCGATAAGCTATAGCCAAAGTCCGATAAATTTTAAACAAATTTAGTTAACTATTTTGGCCCATAAGTCGCGCTAAGCCTATTTTTTATTTTATTTTATTTTTAAATATTTAAACAAAATTATTAATGTATAATAAAAAAACACTTTATTGTTTGTCAAATTATTTTTACCATCTACTTTTGATACTTTTAAATATTATCATAAAAATAACATAGATCAATAAAAATAATTAATAGAATTCCAAACCTTTTAAATTATATATAAACTCCAAATACATAAACACAACAAAATACCCCTCAAATGCTAAATTTTAACAAATAATATATACATAACTTTTCCTATTATAATTATGATATTTATATTTCTAATTACTTTGTACTAGACTTGGGCACGGGCCCGGTGACCCACCCGACCTGACCCGACCCGACCTGACCCGACCCGACCTGGCCTGAAAATTTTAAGGCTTAGATTGTAATAAAATTTTTATTGTTTTTCATTAACCTGGCCCAGTCCGGCCCAATTATTTTCATGATTGGGCTTGAGCATGATCACTAGGGCCTAGCCTTGCCTGACCCGACACCTAAAAGCTTCAAAAAAATTTTACTTGTTATAGAAAAGAGCTTACCATTCAGGTTGACTCGGCCCAGCACAGCCCGGTACTTAAAAGCTTAACAATTTTTTTACTTACTATAGAGGAGCTTACCATTCGGGTCGACCCGGCCCTGCCCGACTCGAGGCCATATCGAACTTGATCATATAAATTGACCCGAATATATATGTATAAGTGTAATTTAATTTGTTCACTGGGTGACCCGGCTCGAGCTCAGCCTGAGCCCGATAGATACCCAGTTCTACTTTATACTATGTTTACTTGCTCATATTTTTACATTATTACTTTATTCAAAATTAAAAGCACATTCAAACAAAAGTATGCATTTAATGCAACTTATATGTAATCCAATATTTTATACAATTTGTATTTAAAATTTCCTTTATTTCTTTACATAAATCGTATTTAAAATTGAATTTATTTAAATCATTCATCTTCCAAATATATTTCCCATTATATTTGTACTCAAATATATTTCTTTAATTATAAAAAATAAACTTTTTTTTATTTGGTTCCAAATAAATTTCAAGATATATCCAACTCAAAATTTTTTTTTTCTTGGCCTCTACATTTATATCATAATATCCAGCATTTTCGAATTTAAAATCGAGCAATTTATGCTCGATGCAAACTCGACTCAAAACTCACGTAAAACTCAAAAGTATCCGAAACAAAAATAAAAATTTACGTATAGATGCCGATTGCTAGCCTAGATATTAAACAACCAAAATCTACACCCTAAAAAAATTTCAAATTACAATTTATATTATTTTAATTCATGATTACTATTCTCCACGCTTACATGTGATGACCTACTCACTGTGACAGAAAAGAAATATCAAAAACTATTTAAAAAAATTATATATAAATATGCATTTCAAGCATTAAATATGCAATTAAGCTAACTTTTTATCATATTGTTAAAAACTAAAATAAGATCAAAATTTTTGACGTGAAAACCGATAAGACGGAAAACGACGGTGCCACCCTCTGGGCGGCTTTGAAAAGAATTCACTAGTCGAAGAAATCAATTACAGTGGAAAATGAGGCTCAGAGAAAAAAAAAAAAAAAAAAGAAGATGAAGCCCTTCTTTTTTCTGTTATGTTACAATTTATAGTCTGAATTTTTCTCAACTCTGACGCATGGGGGAATGGCGTAGGGTGCTTCAAGGACTGTCCTCCTGTCCTGCAGGCCGGTGACTATGCTGGTACGGATGTACGGCGCCTGAACCAGGCCATATCTCTTTAATGGGATATGAAAGGTCATTCCGCACACTTTCTCTGAACCCGTTGTTCGACTTGAAGACTCTTCGGCTTGAGATTGTTCGTCTTTAAGAGAGTCGCCTGCAGTTCGCCTTACGCCACTCGCCTGATTTGTCAGGATTGGGCCTCCACGTATACGCTCAAGATGACGCTTTGTTGATAGCGAGGCAACGCACACATACATATATATATATATATATATATATATATATATACATTCAAAATTATTTTAAATCAACTCAAAATAGTGAGAATTTCGAACTAAAGATAAGTGGAGAAGCAACAATGCGTTATATTCAAGCAGAGGATGCCTACGGGGCCCACATCTGCTGGAGAATTTCCTTTTTCATATAATATCAAATTCCTATTTGCAAATTAAAAGATTGTTTTATTTTTTTTAACATAAATTTATTGAATTTATAAAAAAAGATAAGAACTCGAAATATTTTCTGAAAATTGAGTTACAGATAAATGAGAATGAAGTTATATGTATGTAAGAACGGACGGCCTACATCTCTTTCACAGGTACTGCGTGATGAATGTGAGTGGTTGGATGGAACTGCAAAAAGAGGAGTGAGAAGGAAGTAGAACACAATTAGGGCGGTTACCGATCCGATTTCAAGCCGAGCTAATACCGGCTCAAAATCTAATTGATTACATTTTGATCGACTCGAAATTGACTCGAGCTCGATTGGATTTGACTTCGAGCCGGCTTGAGTCGATTTCAATCGACTTTGAGCCAATTTCGATTCAAATCTCAAAATTTTTTTTGAACCGATCTCAAGCAGGAAAAGCTCGACTCGTTTCGACTCGAGATTGACTCGATTTATAATATATATATATATGTATAATATAAAATATATTTTAATTCGAACCGATTTTGAGTTGGATCGAGCTGAGCCTATCCCGGCTCAAAATCGGCTCGAAATTATTACCGAGTCGAAGTTTTGGCTCATTAGTCGACTTATTTAGATCGACTCGATTTCTATTTGATCTAAAATCGATTCAATTTTCGATCGATTTTCGATCTTCGAACCATATTAACACCCTTAAACACAATATTTAAGTGAAAATTTGTAGAAGAGAAAAACATATGAAGCTTAAAAGAGAGGAAGAAAGCAACACTAACCAAAGAAAAATTCCTCGAAGTGATCATAAAAAATTTAGTGATATAGAGGAACAATGAAGTAGGGTGCAAGCGTGTGGCTAGGCATATGCCTTGAGCATGTAGCTCTAGCTTGGCTCTTCTATTTAAAATTAGAGAATCATCATGGTGAGTGGTGACTAGAGACAGTTAATAGATCTGTTAAATCTGAGCTAGGAATAAACCAAAAATTAGTTCGGGGCAAGTGAGTTGTTGCGACGTGTGATATTAGTGACGGTGTTGATCAGATGGCCATCCGATAGAGGAAACACTGCATTAGAGTGCTTGCTCGTAGAGTGATCAAATTGTTATTATTCATATGCGTGATTGTGGAGGTGTTGAGGGTTGCACAATGAAGAGTTTAACAACCTAACACTTTGAATGTCTTGAGATAACGAAGACGTCAGATCACATATGGTCAGACCAGATATCTAGACACTTGCGGACAAAATGAATATATGTTTGGATGCCTCTGGGAGAAGCGAGCATTGGGACATTTTCGATGGAGCTAAATGTCGAAGCATGTCCCATCGAAAGGAACATATCGGGATGTTCTTGATCGAAGCAGATATATTAGTGCTTGTTCAATCAAAATAAATATATTAGAGCGTGTTCGATGAAAATAAATAAAACAAGCTATGCTAGGCTAGAGTAAACATGGCGTGATGTCTCTTGGTCGGGGCAGATAAGTTGATCCATTTTGAGAGAACTCAAATCTTCCAGATAGGCAAGGATAGTCGAAGCACGAGGGTTTAACTATGTCGAGACCAAAAAAATACTCGAGACTCGATCGGTCAGGACCGATGGATTTCTCTAAGCTTGGTATGTTGGGATTGAAAAAGATCGTAGGATCAGAAGAAATTCACTAACGAGTATTTACCATGTCAAGAACTGAAATTAGCCCGATGTTTTCATTGTTTATATGAACCCTCCAATCGGATGGCCACTAGTATTGCCTTTGTTACAGCTTTGTTATTATATTTGACCTCTAGGTACAAAGCCATTCCATCTTCCACAGCCTTCTTTGAGCATCAAAGTTCTCATTTCGACAGAGTTTGGTTTCCAACAAACTAAGAAGATGAGCCAGACTTTAGTAAGTGCATTTGCCAATGTTTTGTCTCATAGGACAAAAGGATGCTTCTGCGAGAGCCGTCGGCATTGCTGATGATCGAGAAGGTAAAAATTGATGTTCTTTGATGTTGTTCCGTGGTGCAAAGATAGTGCTCGATAAACTTCAACTTCAACGATTTACGAAGAGGGAAGTTCTCTGCTCAACCTATCCTATTTCATGGTGACGTTAACGGATTTGGTTTTGGAGGATTGGTTGAATTCCACGAAAGTTAAAGGATGTTGTCCTCAAGAACATCTTTTTGACTTTTAATTTCAACTCCCTCTAAGACACTTTTTTAAAATACATGTATGATATCAAAGAAGTCAAACACATGGCCACATTATCATCATTACTGTACCTTTTCTAAATATTACATTTCTCGTACCCAAGAAAACTTATTGAAAAAAGTTGATATAATTGAAGAATTAAAGTCCCACATAACATTTAAGCTACCCCGACTAGTCATGAGATCAACACAATTCACCGTGCATAAATGTCTAGTAATTTTGTTATGAAAATAGAGATTGGGCGCCTAAGGGCTAATGATTCTGTTGTACGGCAGCTTCTCGTATTTGCCTTATACTAGTTCGATTCTAAACAAGAATTTCAAAATCATCGAACACAGAACTCGCTAACTTGTCATGAGATCAAACAATTGACGCGCGAAAATGTTTTGCAACTTTATTATGAACATGAAGATCAGTTTAAAAACAGTGATGCATTTGTATGGCAATGATTATCTTGGTTTAAGAAGAATTTAGGAGGACCCATTCAACCAAGGTGGAGACACCAAAACCTGTTGATGTGCGCTTCTTCTCATTCCAAACAGGGCCAGCCATGTCAATATGCATCCACTGAACTTTCTCATCCACAAACTGCAAAAGATTAAGCAGCTTGCATGAAGCACAAAAATGATAGTCACTAGCTAATGAAAAGAAAATAAAAAAAATGCTGTGCAGCCCAAACAGAGTAGCCAAAAAAGGAAATTGGTCAATTGGATTCCACTGAAAAGTATAGCTATCCACTCGATAATGCTTTTATACAGTGGATTGGAATGCAGTTCTTTTACCAAAAATGATTACTTGTTACATACAAAGTTGCATGAGAAAATGTTAAAATGACCATTTGGCAGGATTAGAACAAGGAAAACTAGAAATCACGGGAATTTACATGTCACCCTCAAAGATGCTATTATTACTTGTTTAACTCCCAAAAATGAAGTTATCCTCATCTTTGATGAATAAACAATTCGTCTTCAAATAAAGGATGAAAAAGGTAATTAACATATATATTTCAGAGAGTCATAGATATAAATTTTGATAGTGAATTGCAATTATTCATTCAAGTTAGGGGTGTCAGATGTGAGTATTTTTCTTTGGAGGTTAAATTAGTAGGCAACTTTGAGGGTGACATGTAATTATCACTTTTTTGAGGATTAGTTGGGACTTCTTGGGCTCCATGTTCACTTTAATGGGGTTCCCAGATTAGTAGTGGTGTTGGGCGGACATGTGTGTCAGAGGGCTGAGGTATACTTTATTGATCAACGGCAAGAAGCTCCGTCGATTATGGCTAGAAGAAGCTTTAGACAAGGTTGCCCGCTTTCACCATACCTATTCATATTATGTTCAAAATTTCTTTTCATATTGAATCAATTTGATATATAGAGAGGGCTGCTTGACAGCATACATATTGCTCCCAAAGGGCCTGCACATTCACATTTTATGTTTGCTGATGATTTGCTTCTCTTTGCTAAGGTTATAATAATAGCTACTTTACAAGAGATTCTAGAAAGATACTGTGCCATATAAGGGCAGAAAATTAACTCGAACAAGTCTTCCATTTTTTTTAGTCGTATTACAGTGAGAAATAGGAAAACCGAAACACTAGAAAACTTGAGATGCATGAGGGGCAATAGTGAAAATATTTGGGAATACTCTTTACCAAAAAGAAGCCACCGAAGGAGGACTTTTCTACCCTTATGGAAGCGGTAAGACATAGGATTAGCTCTTGGGGTGCTATAAGTTTATCAATAGCACGAAGAATCACTCTTATCAATCGCACCTTGACTTGGATGCCTGTTTATGCTATGTCACACACTTATGTACCAATTAATGTTCTTAATGCTATTAAGCAGTTGATCAGAACATTCTTATGGAGTGCGAAGGCAGAGAAAAGGGGCATGCACTTTGTCTCATGGGAGGAGGTCTGAAAGCCTAAAAGCAAAGGAGGTCTAGGCATTCATAACTTCAAATTATGGAGGAATTATCTAGTAGCCAAGCACGCGGCCCAATATATTGATGATTCTGAATGCATTTGGAGAGAGTTTATGGGCAAAATTCCTACTGGAAAGTTTTACATCAACCAATTCACAGTTAATCAAGGAGCTCTTTCAGGTGCTTGGTACTAGAAAGTTGCCACACATCCTAGAATTCAAGCTTTTTTATGGAGAATCTGTAAGGATGAAATTCTCACTTTAGTGAGGCTACATAGAAGAGGATTGATAACATCACACTTTGTCCCTGGAATTGTAGGGTTGAATAGAACCTATACAACATTGGGAGTGATTGTAGACTCTACAGTAAAGTGCAAAGCTTCCTCAAAGATCATTCATTGTTTCTATTAATGCTTTCTTTGCAGGGTAAGTTGACAATGATGACCAAGACTACTAGCAACAACAAAAGATCCAAGCGGCTCCTTCTTGAAGCTGCGATTCTTTATTATTGCTATGGTGCAAGGAGCACGAAGACGCATGGTAGACGAATTCCTTAAGATGAGGCTACTACCTACATCATCTTGAACATTATTATTGGTGAATTGAGTAATCCTAGGAGCCATTGGAATCCTAATGCCCCATTGGGGCTCCATATTTGTTCTTTATATTAATGGATTCTCCAGCTCAAACTCAATTTCGATGATTCAGTACATGATGGTAGTGTGGCTAGTGCAAGGTTCATCATAGAGACCATGCAGGATCATTTATACAAGGAAACAGTATCAAATTTCACACAAGTGGAGTCTCAATTGCTAAAAAATGGGTTGAACTTAAAGGACTTAAGGAGGCTACTAATAAAGATTGAAGGTATTTGAATTGAAGGCGACTCTATGGAGGTACTACAATGGCTAAAATAAGGACTAAGCAATCAGCAAAACAACACTCCAACTAAGAGTAGAGGAGAGCAAGGTAAAGAGAGCTCAAATAATTCACTATAACGCAGCATGAATACTCACCTAAACAAACCACAAGAAGAGACTCCAACCATACCCGAGTAGCAACCAAATAACATTAGAGGACAAGATGCAATGCTAAAGGATATAGTTGACCACTTTACCTTTTTGGTAAATGCAATCTTACACATGTACCAAGTTATGCCAATGTGGTCGTTGATTACGTAACCAATAGAGCCAAATTGAATTTTAATTAGAGTTTATTCACTCTTTTTTAGACCTATACCTAGATCCTTCAGATATTACTTGATGAACTCTTATAGTAACTTTTTGCTTTAATGCAAAAGCTTAGGCCATTTTCCAAAAAAATATTGAATAAAGAGTATACAAGTGACACCTATTGAAGATAAGATTATCTACTAAATGATTCAAGAATGGACTATAGTAAGAAGGTATATTAATATGGTGGAACCACTGCAAAAAGAAAACTGGATAGGTCAAAAATTTATTTTATTCCTCATAATCCACATCAAGTAGCATACCTGGTTATATCTTATTGTTGAATCTTTTACTTTTGGTCAATTATTAAGTTTAATGCAACTTATGATGTTAATTCTAATGGAGTATTTGATTTAATGTTATTGTAATGTTATGTCAATTATTTGAAGAGATTAATTATTTAGTTTAATGATATATTTATATAATCTTGTAAAATATTATAAGGATCACCGGTCTAAAATGACATCTAGATGTCTAGATATCGCCCTAATTCTAATCGAGAGAGGTAAGATTGTATTGATTTATCATTGTCTTTTTTAATATAATATCATTGAATCAAATAAATAACAATTTATAGATAACATATAGTATGAACATCAAAATAGCATTAAGCCAAACATCCTCTAATAAAAATTACAAAGACATAGAAGCTAACAAACTGAAAATACCATTACCCAAGACAATCAATAGGGATAGAGACACAATGAAAATAATCAGAACATTATACTCATATAACAAGTGAATCTTTTGAAGGGCTTCTAAAACTAGGTGTGTAAAAAAAAAATCAAGAGCAAATTCAACTCTAATTTAGATTTGGCCAGAGTCCTTCAACCTAAACCTGACCCAAACTACATTTGGTTCAATCTAACAAGGCCTGGCATGAGAGCAGCACAAGTCAAACAAGCTCCGCGGAACTAAGAACAAATGGGTCAGCTTCAATTGAGCCGACCTGAGCTACCCCAACAAGAAGCCTAATGCTAAATAAATTGATCAGACATAAGAGCTTGAATTCCTTATCAGGTTAACACTTTCCCAAAAATATTTGGCTCTGTTTCCTAGATTTGATGGATCACTCCAAATCTTGCAAGTTCATAAGCCAATGATACAGGCAGGAAGAAGAGCAAATGATTAATAAAGCATTTCAACTGTTCATGCAGATTTAGGGCTGGCAATTGTCCAAATCTCAAAAATGGATAGCTCAAACCTTTTCAGTTTTGAATCAACTCAATTTTTAAATGACTTGAAATTAACCTGCTCAAATGGAATCAATTCAACTTGAAATTGACTCAAAGTATGCAACTTCGTATGTAATTTCTCCTCATTGTATGCATTATATAATGCAAACCCTATTTGGCGATGAAATTTATGGTCTTACGAAATAAAGTTGATTAATGTATTGAAAATGATATATGATGTGAAATAAAATGAATTTTTTTATATTGAAAGTTGTGTATAGCATTATAAAATTAATTTAATATTATTTTTTTATTTTTTATAATGAATGAATCATTTTGTTTTTTGGTATGACCAAATTAGTCTTATTGCTAAACAGGGTATGTTACCGAGAGTATAAAGAACAATTAAGGTGCATATGTACAAAAATGCATAAACATTTATAATATGTACCATTTGTGTTTATTCAAGATGGAAGGCTTGAAATTTAGCTCACATCAACACAGAACTAGACTCAAAACCCATTCATTTCTAATCTATTCAAACCAAACTCAATTCGAAACTGAAAACCTTGATTCCAAGTTGAGATAAACTCAACTCCATGCCAGCCAAAAGTAGGTTAAGCTTTGACAGGAAACCCCATTTATCCACCACAATAACATAGAAATATCTCATAATAAGCAAGGTGATTGCAAATGGTCCCTCTAGCTTGAGCATATCTACAGTTAGGTCCCCCACATTTTCAAGTTAACCAAATAGGTCATTTAATTCGGGAATATATGCAACTAGGTCCTACTATCACAAACATTAAACACCTGATACAAAAAGACCTTTCCACCATTGGTGAGAAATGAAAGAGTGGGTAGCTTAGAGTTCTGTAGCAAGGGAAAAAAGATCATTTTGCTTGGTGGTTTAACTCCGTTATGGTAGAAGAACCTATTTGCACATATTCTCAAACTAGAAAACCTATTGGTTAACTTGGTAATATAATCCAACTGCACATATGCTCAAACTAGAAAGACCTATTTGCAATTTACCTTAATAAATAATTATGACTCCACAAAATAAATTAAATGAGTGGGAGAAAGTAAATTGACCTGTTTCAAGAAAAGTGCAGCAGTTATTGCACCTCCTGGACGGCCTCCTGTGTTAAGCATGTCAGCCACACTAGATTTCATGGACTCCCAGTAACTGTCCTCTAGAGGCATCCTCCACAATTTCTCTCCTGCGACCTCTGATGCTGCAATAATCTCCTTTGCTAGTTCATCACTTGGTGTAAAGAATCCTGCAGGAGAAACAAAAATCGATATTTCAACAACCTGTGCTTTACAATTGGACGCAACATATAAGTAACAAAATAGTGTTGAAAAGCACAATGAATTGGCTGAGAACAACAGTATAATCTAGCAAACTTTAGTTATGATCCAAATGACAACGTAATACTTGCAACAATACTTGCAACAGCCTGAACATCTATTATAGATAAGATTGTAAGAAATAAATTTAGGAGAATTATTAAGCAAGTGTAGAATGCAACAGTTGGCAAATAATCAAATTATTGTGAAAGAAATAAGAGTGCTTACACACATTTTCTTGGGTTCATTTACTCCATACATATGTCAAATGACCAAGATGAAACCAGGGCTAAAGGAGGGATCCAGATCAATAATTTCACCGAATATTCCCTCCACTACTTGCAACTATTGAACAAACAAAAGCAACTTGTGTGCCACATGTCAACCATTTGGCCCATCTCCTTTGCCTATAAAAGGAGCTACTGTCTCAATGGAAAGGCAGGTTCTCACTGCTTTCCCCCCTTATTCCCCTTCCACCTTCCCATTGAATGGCCTTGTCTCTAAATCACTTTCTCCATCTCCCTTTCTCTCTTCAAAATCCACCAAGAGGAGAAAGCCAAGCTCCCTTTCTCCCCATAATTCCCTACAGCAAGACAAAGACCGTCGCATTGCCACCGCCGAGATTCCCTTAATTGCCAAGCTCCATCAAAAATGTTTGCCCTTCTTTCGGGGTGGGCAAATGTTTACACCATTTTTCTAGGTTCATTCACATGTCAAATGACCTGGAACAAACCAGCAAAGGTTCAGGTCCATAATTTCACAAAATATACCCTCCACTAGTTGCTGCAACAGTGTAACAAACTTGAGCAACCTTTGTGCCACATGGCAACCATCTGACCCATCTCCTTTTTCTATAAAAGGAGCTATTCTCTCTAAGAAAAGGTAGGTTCTCACTTTGACTAGCTATTTCACCCTGTTATTCTCCTCTCAAGTTCTTATTGAAGGGATCTTTCTATGAATCTTTTTCTCCATCTCCTTTTCTCTCTCTAAAAGCCATCAACAGGAAAAGTCAAAGCTACCTCACCCGCATATTCACCTCTCAAGCTATTATTAAATGGATTTCTCTGTGAATCTCTTTCTTCATTTCCCTTCCTTAAAAAACATCAAGATGAAAAAGCCAACCTACCCCCCTCTCTTCCCCTCCCTCCTTCCAAATTTCAATCTGGCAAGGTGAAGATCACCGTTGCCATTGGTTGTCTCCATTGAGGTGGCCAACTATCTCCGAGTCACCACTGCCACTTGCCGCTCCTAGGATTCACAAGGTTTTTTCTCCTCCCTCACCTACCTTTTTTCTCTATCTAAGAAGCCTTATAGACGATTCCACCCATTAACGATTTCCTTTCATACCACAGAGGCTCTGGAGACTTCATTCAAGCCATTCATTGACAACACTATCACCTCCAATGAAGATCTGCAATTTTTCAATGATATCCAACACCTTGCTACTCTCATATCTTGTCAATGCCCTGAGTTGAAACTACTTGGCCACTGGTCATCGAGGTCTCCAAAGGCCCTTATCGTGCTCACTTACATCCGAGGAGGCTCCCCTGACATTTCCTGATGTCTCTCGCTACCAAAACAATGTCAGCATGTCTCCTCTCTTTTTCTCTCCCTTCACCGAGATCCATCAAAACGGCCATCGTCGGCCTACCCTCCAGCTAGCGAGTACCTCTAATGGTCTTCTTGTCGCCAACCGACGACAACCCTACTGGCAGCAACGAGTCCCTGTTGCCGTCGAAGTCTCCATGAGGTTCTGCATAAACCATCTATGCATCTCCATCCACGCAAGGATTAAAAGGAAAATTGTAACCCTGTATTTCCTTTTTTAATTTCCTATATTCTAAGTTCATATTCAGCATTTGTTTATATTCTTATTAATATTGCATATTTTTCACGTAATCCATCCAAGGAACGTATTTGTTTATAATTTCATGTATTTTTTAAGAGATTATCTTTGGACCATATAGATTCGGTATCTCTATGATACTTTATACAGTTTGCTCCATTTATTTTCTTGCAAATTTAGATGCTTGGCTCAATCTACGCTATGTCCAGCTATCCAAATTTCTCCACCAACAAACACCAAAAACAGAACATGTTCAATGAAATCATGGTTAAAGTTCACACAAAAATATGCAAATATACTAGAATTAACTTCACATATGCATTTATTGTGAATTTAGAATGGTAGATTCAAATGGGACCCAAAACAGCTGAGATAAGGTTATTAATGATAACAGGAGCAGTTTTCGAGCCCACCACAATTAGCTGTAATAGGGTTATTGATGATGACAAGAACTTTTTTCACACCAACTGTAAATCCTTTGAGGCGATGTTGGGCATTTTTTAATGAAAATTGATGAATAATTTATGTAGATTACAACTACATTCAAAGTTTGAATGCACAGCATCTAAGCAAACCATGATTCTAGAATATTTGAATGAATTTACATTAAGACAGCAGTTCACCTGCAATACTTGGGCCAAGAGCCACTATACAAGCACCAGTTAATGTTGCTAGATCAACAACCTGAATCATTTTAGCAGAAAATTAAAACAACTTGGTAATTTGCAGAAGGTACATTGAGAAAACATTGACGAGTACTAGAAATGCAGGTTCATTTAAAAACATGATATGCAATTGAAAAAATGTAAATAATATCCCTAATAATCATTGTGTTATCTAAGATAACTACATATGATGATTGATTAGTTATTGTACACATGACTTATAAGCCACCAATTACCCACATCACCACAATGCTTCTTTCGTCTAGAATGGCAATGAAGAAGAATTTACAAAGCCATACTCGAATAGCCAGGATGATGTTCATGACGCCAATGTCCATATGCCTGCTTTGATGCTAGAAAACATGGACAGTTCTAATAACTTGCCGTAGTGGTGTCAGACACAGACACGCCATGGATATGGCGGGACATAAGGTAGACACGGCAAAAACCGTTTCCTATTTTTTTTGAAAAAATAATTTAGGACACGTCTAAACACTTGTAGATACTTCTAGATGCTTTTGATTCAGATTTTACAAAAAATTGACTCAATTTTTTTTATTCAACCATAGCTCGCGCTTGCCCTAATATTTTCCACAAGGTGAAGGAATTGCAAGCAGCGGGTGGGCTTCTGTGGGCGTGCGTCCTGCTCTAACACTTTCTCGCGAGAGCTTCAAAGCAGCGCGGGTGGGCTTCTGCGGGCGTGCGTCCTGC
>JAEMOT010002294.1:48360-61893 GCA_019297695.1 Apostasia ramifera | reverse complement strand
ACATAATATGTAAGAATCTTTTATTAATTAATTATAGTGACGCTCTTTAGTTGAGCCTTCCAATAAGAAGATTATTAGCCATAATATATCCTTGTATGAACTACAAATTAGATTACATAAACGGATCGGATTTTAAACGGGTCGGATCAATGGTAATCCATATTCGATCCATTTATTTGTAGATGGATCGGGTCAGTAAACGGGGCGGATTGACGGGTCAAAAAAAAATTATTTGGGGGTTTAATCGGATCGGAACTCGGATCGGATCGGGTCATGATCCGATCCATTGACAGGCCTTCACTCCTGCTCTAACACTTTCTCGCGAGAGCTGCAAAGCTGTAGGTCATGAAGGGCTGTGGGTGAGCTTCTACGGGGGTGCGTCAAGGAATTTCTTCATCATCTTCACTGGTTTCTTCTTCTTCTTCTTCTCTATTTTCTTCTCCTTCTATGATTTCTGGTTTCTTTTCTTCTTCTTATTCTTCTTTTTCTTCTTCTCTGATTTCTAGTTTCTTCTTCTTCTTCACTATTTTCTTGTTCTTCTTCTATGGTTTCATTTTTTTCCTTTCAATTCTTCTTTTTTCCACTTTGTTGGTTTCTTTCTTCTTATTTCTTGTTCTCTGGTTTTCTTCTTCCTATTCTCTGATTTTGCCTTTTTTTTCCAACATATTGTTTGTTTATTGGATTCTTGTAGCTTATTATTCCATGATCACAGAATCAACATAAGTTAGTAGGCCAATATCCCATAGCTGATTTTGATTTTTTCTTCAATTTGCATTTTTTTGAACTTATAATTATTTGTTTTTATATTTGATTAATCCTATTAAATGCATTTATTTTTTTGCAATTTTTCTATCACATATGTTTGATTAATTTTATGATTTTTTTTATTTTTATTCAAATTCTAGTAAATAAATAATTTTATTTGTTTAACGTGTCCAAGAAGTGTCGTGTCCTTTTTTTGAAGATTGACGTATCCCCGTGTCCGTATTATATTGTGTCCTTTGTTCCGTGCCGTGTCTGTCCTTTGTAACTTTGAAAACTATATTTAAGTTATTGACATTATATTTATATATTATAATAAATATTATTACTCATTTTATATATAAAGATAAATTAAAATTGTCTCATTCAATTTTGTGGATAATATTTTAAAAAATTAATTTATTGAAATACTTTTATTTTGAAAAATTTTAGTATTTAAAATAGGTGGAGAATGAGTCAAATCCAATTTATTTAAAATTTGAATTTATTAAATTTAATTGGCATTTAAAACTCATAATTATCCCTTTAATTTCTGGCTTAGGAATTTACCGGATTGCCTCTATAAATGAGTTTTTAAGAGAAATAAGTTTCTCTACCTTCTTTTACCCAATTCATCTTACCCTACTTAGTGACCGTCATCGGTAATAAGCAAATAGTTAAACGTCAGGAGAGGACAGGAGACACTTGGTTGCTCTCCAAATCAACTCCTCTAGTTCTTCATGATCTAAGCGTTCTTCCTATGAGTAGAACCAAATCTCACGCTTTGGGAGCATCCTTTCCCACGAATAGCAAAGAAAAATAAAAATATGATGATTTTTAGGTAAGTTCTACACTAACATAACTATTTTAAATTAAAAATAATATTAAGAAATTATTTAAGAAAAATCTAATTTTAATCATTAAATCTATGAATTTTCTTCATGATTCATGAATATTATTTATTAAATAATATTTCTTAATATTTCTCTTAATAAAATTGATGTTGATTACAAGTGTAAATGCCTAGAAATTAAATCTATGAGATTATTTGGTATCCTTTCGTATTTGGAGAAAATGGCATGAAACTCTTGTTGTTAACTTATATTATATTTATAAATCTCTCATAAATTGGTGTTTTTTTTGTTTAGAAGCATGACAGGGTTATTATATAACATTAGATTAAGAATTGGAAGCGATTTCGGGTTGAGAACTATCAAGAGCAAACTCCAGATCTCGTTCCAGACCTTTGGAAGGCCGATCAGACTGTTGATCGCTTAATTATTGAACCATCCAATTATAAAATTAGACCATAGAATATATAAATCAAACCGTATAAAGTAAAATCAAACCGTAGAATCACACTGTCCCATATGGATCAGACTGAGGATTGGACCATCCTATTTAGGATCGAACAATACTATTTCCTTTGTCATATAGAGCCAAAACGGAGTTCGATTGGCATACAGATCGAACTGTTTGATTAAGGCACTTACATAGAACAACTATGGGACTATTTTTCTCACTTTTTGAGAATTAACTCTTAATTATGACACCTAATGGGAGGGCAAGAGTATGAACTTATCATCATATTTGATGAGAATATGTTAACTATTATATAATTAAGTCGGAATTGTTATTTACTTATTGTTCATATTATACTATATGGTTAAACTTAATTTACGTTCGTCACATGTTCTACTTATATGTTTATGACATTCGTGCAATCTCATGTAACACACATTATTTAATACTTACTCTTTTTTTTATATGTGAAATATGTTAAAAATAGTTGAACATATAATATTTATGATATACTATATTGATGTGATGCTATTATTGCTTTTACCATTTAACCTATTTATTTTAAAGACTTTATTAGTGTAAAGCTTACTGAATCTATTCTAACAGGTTCCTGTCACTAATGTGGCAGGCACTATTGCACAAGATAATAAGAATTGAGAGAATGCTAGACAGAGGAGATGAATAACAAATAGTAGAACACATTTATTTATTTTGTTATTTTTAATGGTGAAAAGCCCTTTTTTTGTGGTGAGTAGGAAAAATTGGTTAACCCGACAATCAGTTGTCGTTGGCCCGACCGTGAATATTCATATTATCGAGTTAGTGATGACCACTGTCACATTTTTATATTCATTTTTAGTTAATAATTAGCGGGTCAAGGAAGGTATACTTTTTTTTTTTGATAATCCCAAGGAAGGTATACTTATGCAAAAGCTGTGCCCACCTGGTCCCATGATAAGTATGGCTGATGTAAACCCTCACCAACATAGGGGTTAAATATTGAGACCACCCATAACCATTCCATTATGGGTGGACAGGGCAGGCGAGATCCATAAAAATTATCATCCCGAAATCTTTGTAATATAGCTGTAATAGAGAAATCCTTAGTTAAACTTCTTTAAGTTCAAACACACATAATAATATCTTTATACATGTATTTAATAACTTAAATATAAGCAATGCAAATACTTATTTTTTTTAAAACTCTCTAAAGCCTTTTAGGACTTTATCATAAACTCTTTCTAAATTGATAGAGACAAAATACAAATCTTGTTTCTTTTTTCTTAAATTTCTCTATTAAATTTCTCAATAAATGCATAGTTTCCATAATAAATCTACTTAATATAAAACTGAAATTATTGTGATACCTTAATATCATACCTCTTCTATAGTTTTAAAGTATAACTTATTAATTTACCTTCTTTATAGTTGACATAATCTTATACACGACTTTTATTCTTATAAATAAATACCAACATTTTTTTTTTCTATTCATTTGTTATCATTTTAGTCTTCAAAATAATTTTAATAGCTTAGTGAGCTAAGAAACTATATCTCATATATATTTTTAAATAACTATTGGAATGTCATCCAATTCTACTGTTTTTCTACAATTCATTTTTTAAAGTATTTAAAACTTCAACTTTATTAATATGTCGAATATAAGAGCTATTTTTATTTTCCTTTTAGATACTAAATTCACTTAAATCAATTAATTTATCACAATGATCATTAAAATGCTTATGAAAATAAATCATCCACCTATACTGAATATTTTTTCCTTAAAAATTATTTTTTAATCCTTATTCTTAATGCATTTTACTTAAGTATATTTTTTCTATCTCTTATCTTGGCAAGCTTGTACATGCGACCTTCTCCTTCTTTAGTGACTAACTTCTTATATAGATTCTCGAAAGTCATTTCTCTGCATTACAAAGTACTTTCTTGGAATCTCGTTGTGTCACTTACATATTTCTCTCAAAAGTCAACCTTTATATTCCATCGTCAAGTTTGAGGAGACTATTTCGGCTTACTATTTTTTTCGATGCACTTTAACTTAAAATTTAAGATCATTAATCAATATTAGGTGGTCAAGTCTTTACTTAGAATGACCTTGTAATTTTTACAATTCAAGTGATTTGTCTTTTTTATAAAAAAAAATCAATCAATATTGTAAACCCTCATATTTAATATTCTAATGAACATTAAATAGCAATTGAAAGTTCTTCATTTTACAAATGTTTGTTTTTAAAAAGTTTTCAAAATGTGCAAAAGTAACGTTCTATATGACCATCTGAAAGGTTCGATATTTTCGAATCATCCTCGATTTTGAGGGAACAAACTTTCGAAAAGATGACCCAATGAAGTAGGGGCATCAAAGGAATGAAGTTTTGAACAACAGCACAGACCTAATATCTTCGATAGACCCAGAGTTTTCGAATGTCCAACATGGTCAAGACAGAAGCTTCAATGAAATTAAAATCCTCCTATTGAAGACGATCCTCAAAGAAGCATGATTTCGACAGAGACAGTCGCCGACTCTCGTCAAAAATCAAATAGAACAGTCACTAGCGTCACCCATAAATACCCCCCTAGTTCATTGATGAAAGGGCTGGAATCCTATAGTGTTGAACTACAGAGCGGAGAATAACAAACAGAAGAACTTAAGGCTGGTGAGCCTCTTCTTCCGCTTCTGAGTTCTAAACGTCTCCTCCCTCTCTAGTGAAATCTAAAATTCATTTTGGCTGTGGCTATTCCCTAAGACTGATCTAATAAGATATATCTTGGGATCCTTAGAAGCATTATAAGGCTAACAGAGATGTTCATAAACAAAGAGATGAAAATTTAAATTTATAAATCTCACTCAACGATTAGAATAACATAAATTTTAAAATGATGAGAGGATGTTGCCCTCTGGCTGATGCAACACCAACATTGCTTTAAATTAATAAGAAATACCCAGTAAATCACTTCAAAACTCCAGAATTATGAAGTAAATATTATTAAAAAAAGAAAAAAATCATGATGGACTCTTTTGAGTTTTTTCAATACTCCTAGCAACAAGCATGTCAAAACTAGCTCCTGAGCTATCTTGCACCAATACAAGCCCACCTTTGAGAAATATAAGATAAAGGGTGGTCTCTAAAATCTGTCAATCGCAACTCCTAGTACCTGGTCCTCGTCCTTTTCGAGCGAGGCCGAAGATCTAAATTTGTCAAAGGCTAGGACTTGTGAAGTTCAAACCAGGTTCATTCGAACCAAGTGTTCGAGCCTATTCTCTCATGAAAACCCATCCAAGAGAAATCAAACTCCGTTTTCGAAAGAACCTTCCGAACTAAATTTTCCTTCGAACACCTTTTGATGCACGGCATTTCAAAAGATTATATCTCGGGGTCATATGCACGGAATAATCCTTGCAAAGTTCATCACCACAACTATATGATTGAACCTATGCATCGAAGACCATATTCTAAATGGTGATTCCAAGAACCACCTCATCGAAAACCTCATTAAAAAAGGGTGCTCAGTTGGATTCAGTCAGGGCTTGTGGCGCTTATCCCTTGATAGCAGGCTACCATGCCTCTAGAAATGCTATCTCGCAAACTAAATAAGTTGGATTAGGAAACGATAAAAAGATCACAAATATGTAAACCCTAATTTCATAGCTGGATAAATCCAGTAAAGAAAACCTGTATCAACTAGTTTGGCCTTGAAGACAACCATCCTGAATACAATTATCTTGACTTCCTAAATCCAAGTCATCAATATAATGAAAGAAAGTTCCTAATTGATCAAAAGTTTTATCCTCCAATGAAAGATGGGTAATTAACTACAGAAGCTTGCCTTGGTGAGAAGTCATCGATCCCCAGAAACTCTGAAGTCTTAGAGTTATCACCTCTAGGGCAAATCACTTGTCTCGAGAGAGGGAATTCTACAAATATAATATACGTTTGTCGACTTTCATTTCCCGAGCGAACAACAAAATCTCTTCTTTTGTCTATAAGATTTTCTATAACAATCATTTTTTCTTCAAGATTTAAAATTTAGGTTACATTGAAGAATTCTGCAGATATATAAAAACCAAACCTATCATGGAAATCCAATCAACCAATAAAGTTCCAAGTTTGAGGAACCTAAACCAAGCGTTTTTTCATGAGTTGTACCTTCTCAATTCCCTGGTTACAGGCATAAACCAGAGCATCAGCAAGCGTCAGCCTTCCTTCAGCATCAGTATTATTCACCTATAATTAGAAATTAAAAAGCTCATAAGTCCAAATTAGAAAGCGTCCAGTCCGTCCAGTCTGATACATTGAAAAAAAGAAGTGTACAATGACTATAGTTCAAAAAAACTTCATAAATAATTATATACAATAACGACAATTGCTGTCAGCTACATAGATTTTACCTTCATCATTGAGCTCCGTAAGAATACATTATGTATATATGAGGCAAATTTAGGGCTTTCAAGATTGCAACATTGAGAAAACAATCCAAAAAGGTGAACTAATAAAATGGTACCAATAACTTAATCAATCCACTCCTTGAAGTATATATGATATGAGTAGGAAAGCAAACAATGAAAAAAAATGAAATGAAAAATGTAATGATGATATAAACAATAAGTGCACCAACAAATTACGTCAGTTCTATATCTATTAACCAGGGTACAATCGCCTAATTGCTGAAATTTTGCATGGGTGATTTAAACAACTCCCTGCAATGGGTGATTTAAACATTAAAGAGAATACCTTCTGGTAACATAATAAAATCATCTACTTCATTAATCACCAATGGAAGGGAGATCATTAGAAGAGAAAACAATTACCATAAGTTTCAAAAAAAAAGTTTTAAAACCAATTACCTCAAATTGACTTGATACTCAATGTCCTATGATGTCCACAAAGAATAAAACTTGCAATTTGACCTCTTAGGTAAACAAATATTCACGATATTCCAATATGATGTCTATAGATAGCTAATAAATAACAACAAACTCTCAATAAATATAATGAAAATCTCTCGTGTACTGTACATATTTAAGGGAATCGTTGATGCAAGAAAGAAACATACAACCCACTTAAAGCGTCAAAACATTTTTACAGACTGGAACCAGAAAGATTACCTCAATGGTCTTCCCATTAGAAGCAGTAATTATATCACCTGGTCTCATCCCCGTGCCACTAATCATGTTCTCACAAGCAGCAACAATAAAATGAACCTAGTAGTCAGCATTTCTTGACCAAGTTAGGATAATAAGTAATCATCACAAGAATATTAAAAACAATAAGTCAAATCTTGTAAGGTAATTTTTTCAAACAAAAGCAAAACAGACCTCAACTCCTGGGGGTTTAATCTGACCTATGGCTTTTGCGGCACCAAAGGCTGCAGCAGATCCACCCATATCGAATTTCATTAGCTCTATGGAAGAACCTGGACCTGTCTTAATGTTATAGCCTCCACTACAGTAAAAAATAAAATTACATTTAGATGATTCCAGAATTGAAATGGTACAGGTATTCTGTATTGTAATAACTACATTATTTTCCAAAAATGGCAGGCTAAGTCAAAGCAACAACTTTGAACAACAAAAAGTATAAACCATTAAAATTGAAACAATATATAAGTTAGCCATTCAAGAACGTAAAGCAATCATGAGCTGTACTAGGAAAAACATAACATGCAAAAGAATGGCGTAGAAAGATTAGATAGCATATTCAAGTAATATCTTAAGAATCATTACTTATTCTTATATTCTCATATGAAGGTCATAAGCTTCAGCTATTAGATATGGCATACCTGTCAAAAGTTAATCCCTTCCCAACAATAGCTAACTTAGTCTTGATATTGCCATCAATTGGTCTATAGCATAGATGGATAAAATGAGGAGGATTTGATGATGCAGCAGCAACAGCTAAGTAAGAACCCATATTCATCTCTTTACACTGTTCAGCATCAAATATCTTTGCGGTAAAAACATCACTATATGATGAGGCAATTTTCGAGACTTCTTCAGCTAGTGCACCTGAAAAACAGAAATCGATCGGTTACATGTTTGTCATTACCATGAACTGACCAAAAGAATTGAGTAAAACAGATGTGTGCAAAAATCACCATATACTCCATAGAAAATAAAAAAATAAAAAATAAAATGCATATATCGAATAAAATTACCAGGAGTAAGCACATTGGCTGGTGCATTGACAAGCTCTTTCCCAAAAATTACTCCAGAGCTGATATCACTTGCATACCTTAGTTTCTTTTCTAATTCAGGTCCAGCACCCAAGCCAATGATATCCACAGATTTCAGCAATGCCTTCTTTGTCTCAGACTTGAATCTGTTGTCTTCATATATACCCAAAATAGTTCCTGGAAAGAGGAACAAGCAATTATCAAATTGTTAGTCCATCTAGCGGGGAAAGAAGGTTTTTTAGGTTTAAAAACTCATACATCTACAAAATATCTGAGGAAGTGTACTATATCAGTAGGTGAAATCTCTCAAGAAAGGTAGAATGATTTAATAACCAATTGTTAGTTCTTCCAAGAACAACAAAATAAGATACTTCAGAAAAACTATAACATATCATCACAATCTATCGAACGGAACAAATGGCTTCTCATATCCAGGGAAGTTAATAATATCTGCATATGTAATCTGAAAAAGAACATAATAACGAGAATCACTAAAATGTTGCCTGAAGCTATTGCCGAAGCAGCAAGTACTCTAGCATCTTTCGAAATGAGCGATGCCACAACAATAGCAGCATTTGAGGCCTGGGCGGCCCTCGCGGTTGAAGCAACAGCCTCACCAATGCCTCTATAAGAAGTTGTCATAGAGGATGGAGCAATCGGCCCGAGTCCAACCAAACTTAGCCTTTTAAAACCTAAACCAGGTAACCTAATGACTGCTGCCTGCCCAGCTTTTCCTTTAAAATCCTCTTCTTCGGAAACATCAGCTAAAAGCCCACCAAGTTGTTCATCTAGCTTTTTCAAAATAGGGTTTTCAAACTTGGAATCTGAACCCTTGGACATATCTTTCTCTGAAATCGCTACAGCAAGCACATCTCCATTCCATTCTGAAATATCAATTTCCTTTGCAGAGAATGAAATCTACAAGTAAAGATAACAAAACACTAATGATTGTGCAGATGTGAAGAATAACATGCAAGTAATTCTGAGCTCAGAAGATTTCCAAAATAATCACACAACAATCAAAAATGCATGAACATACGCATTAAACTCTGTAACAAGCAAATCAATAAAATCTAACTACCAGTTCATATTCAACAATATCATTAAATTAAATGAATCAGAAGTATGTGAGAAAGTTGTAAACTCTGATATCATACACCTTTCAAGATACAAATTTTCAACATCTATTGCTATATATATATGTTGCTTTTAGCAAACAAAGAGTACTAAGGAAGTGTAAACATGGAGCAATCTTAAGTTATCCAAAAGGAATCAACTTTCTTTTAATTATTGTGAAATCTTAATAACACTTGCAACCTGTCCCACACTCATATCATTGAAACAATGAACCCTCCCCGCCCACCCCCAACCTACATGTTGAAGTGTGAACATTTAGCAGGAGATTTGAGGATTCAAACGCTAGAGCCCTGTCTTAAAAGCATGGCAATATAATAGGAAAGGGTAAAGACTGGTTTTTGAATTTTGAAAACCAAAAATGTTTCAATTTAATGTCAGAGAGATTGCATTTTCTTGCGAAGTTGAAGAGTCTATCTGACCTTTGTCAACCCCTAATCAAATAAAGCAGACATTGCTGATCTTTGAATGGATTAGGGTAAAACTTTTGATGGTTGACGTTGTGCAATAGCCAAGCAATACCATAAAATGAAACTAACTTCAAAACCTACACTAATTAAATTGTAACTAGGATAATTTTCATGGATCTCTAAAACTATATTGGTACACATTTCAGAGTTCTTTTTTTTTTTACTCTTTTCAAAGAGTTGTTTATTAGTAATTTGAAATGTCAACCATGCTTTCAAGTAGTTGTAAAAACCTATCTCAAGTGGCATAAACGAAAGCATCGCTTTTAAACTCTCAATCCAGATTTATCTAGTATAGCAATCCATCAAAGCACACTTGTAAATCATTGTGTCCACATTTTGATGAAATACAACCCAATGACAATTTTAGCACACGCATAACAAGCTTAGCACAGATAACAGATTAGAAAATTTTCTTAGGACAGACCTACATGATCACATCAATGGATGTAATTTGAAAAGCACCAGCTGGATACTACAAGTCCAATTCTCCGAATTCCAGCGAAATCAGGTTCCTTGGTGAAAAATTAATGAGAAAGAAATTATACTTGGTTTGTTTGGGCTTATTTTGGAACATAAACCATGAAAATTGAACTTAGTTTGACAAAGCAGTCCAATTTTCATGGAGATTAAAATATCATAAGACTAATAAATTTATTCAGTTACCATTACACCTAGACAATGAACATGGTGTAATGTGTTATCCCTTAAAAATTGGGGTAGAACACAGCTTGAATGTGTTGTGAAGATCAAAATCCAAAAAGTAAAAAAATAATGCACCAGGGGGATTCGAATTGAATAATAACAAGTGTACTTATATATATAATTTAATTTTGAATTTAATTTTGAGATTAATGTGCAAAACCCCTGTTTGTCGGTGAGATTATAACAGTCAAAATCCCAAAGATGTTTTGCAGGCAGTCAGATTAAATTTGGATTAAACACCTACCATAACGAAAATTTTCTTATATCTATGCCATTGGTCATAAGGTTTATTCATTAAAGTAGAAAGCTATAGTAAAGAGTTGAGACAACAGTTTGAAGGCGTTTGGGAATATTAACTTGAAATTTGGATTAAATGGATGTTGGGATTTTATATCCTTAAAAACAAGCCTACATAAAAAAATTGGATTACAGCCCTGTAATCGCCCAAACACGAAAAGCCAACCATAAGATACAGCGCCATGTTTATGGAATAGCACAATAAAATATCAAAGCGAGATCAAAAAGGAACTGATGAGAGAAAGAGAGGGATGGAACAAGGGAAGAAAACCTGAGGGAACTCCACTGCGGCTGGCTTGGTGAGGCCGAGGGTAGCTTTGGTGGTGAGGGAGCTCGCCATGGATTGCCGCAGGACGAGACGGAGACGGCAGGGAAACGACAGCGAAGGGCGCCGCAGCTGCCAGGTGAAGAACAGAGCCGAATCGAAGCGAGAGGACCAGCAGACGCAAGAAGCGAAGGATGCGGCGGCGGCGACGGCAGCAGCGGCGGTCATTTTTGGGAAATCGCCGATATTTATGCGCCCCCCGGCGCTCGCCTTTGCGGGCACGACGGGCAATAATGACGTAACGGGTAGTGTCTGATTTATTCCCTAATTTAAAAAATGATTTTTCTTTCAAATAAATAAATTTAATTTTACTTCAATTGATTTAAATTTGAGGAGAACAGAACTTCGCTTATAGTTCGATTGGAACAAAAAAAAAAAACACAATTTATTTAAAAATAATTTTGAAAAAAAAAATTATATTTATTTACATTATATATAAATTTAAATAATAAAAAATAATTTTATTTTACATTCAACACAAATTTTAATTTTAAAATTTAACTTTATTTCACATTTTATATATACTTTAATAAAAAATTTAACTTTATTTTATATGCAATATAATTTTTAATAATTAAATAATTTTATATTTATTATTATATTAAAATAAATTTTTCATCTTAAAATCATATTCCCAATTAAATAAAATTATATGTTAATATTGTGCATGTATTATGAAATGAATTACGTTTTTATATAAGTTAATATTAAATAATTATATTTTAATTAAATTATATTTAATTAGTTAAATTTAATCATTTAACCTGAAATTGAGTTCAAAAAAAAAAAATTAATTTTATTTAAATTAAGTGAAACTCAATTCAAAAATTTTATTCATAATTAACCACGAATATCAACTAAAGCTACTTTTAACTTTTAAATAAAAATTTTATATACTTTGTGTTTTATTTAAAAATTTAAAAAAATTAAAGTATTATTTAATTTTAAAAAATCAAGCTCTTTATCTATATAAATATTATAAAAACTTTAAAAATTCGTGTCCCAAATCAACTTTAATATAATAATATAAATAAATAAATAGATGCATTGATATTAACTTTAATATAATAATACAGATAAATAAATAAATACATAGATGATCATGTGAAATAAAACTCAACAACAACAACAACAACTAAGCCTTAATCCCACTAGGTGGGGTCGGCCACATGAATCTTTTGCTTTCATTGCGCTTTATCAATTACCAAATTTTTGTCTAAATTTAAGTAACTAAGATCACTTCTTACAGTTTCCTGTCATATCTTCATTGGTCTCCCTCTTCCTTTTTATACATCAACAAAATCTAATAACTCAATTTTTCTAACTGGAGCTTCAATCAGCCTACGATTTAAATGTTCAAATTATCTAAGTCGACTTTCTTTAAATTTATTCTCAATTGATGTAACACCAACTTTCTTTCGAATATACTCATTTCTTATTTTATTCTTTCGTGTATATCCACACATTCACCTTAATATTCTCATTTCTGTAATATTTATTTTATTTGAGTAATTTATTGAACTGTGCATGACGGTTCTTATATAGTTTATTTAGAATTAAATAAAGAACATGTTCATTTAGAAAGAGCCAATTTTTGTATTTAACTTAAATATTACATCTAGAGTTATTGAATAAAATAATCGATACCAATCCTTCAAATAATCTCATTACAATTTATTATTTATATTAATATTTTATTCTATAATTTCAAAATATGCTATCTCAGAACTTTTATTTAATTTCACATTTATTCAATATTATACTTTTAATAAATTAAATACTATAAATAAAAACTTTATATGCATAAATTTACATTTTTATAAAATAAAATTTAAATTAATAAAATAATAATAATTTTCACAGCTACAGACCATACGAGCATCTAAATAAAATAATTTTTTCACGGATATCTAAATAGAATATTTAGTGTAATTCAAATTTTTCTTTCAGATTTAAATTTTTCACGAAAATTAAATTTCACTTAAATTAAATTTAAATTTCCTTTTATTCCTCCAGCACCAACGAACAATATCTTGTGACGAGCAGTCGAGAAGCAGGCCTGCAGGGGTGGCCAACAATCGGTGGCCAAAATGGCAAGTGTTGAGCTGCCAACAAGTAGCTAGTGAATGAAGATGAATTAAATCATAATTAAAAACACTACTAATTATTAAAAAAAATTGACAAAAATATAAATCAAAAATTGAAAATCAATCCAAAGTTGAATCTGATTTAGATCGAACCGAAATCGAGTCGATCTAAACAAGCCGACTAACGAGATAAAAGTTCAGCTCGATAATAATTTCGAGCCAATTTTGAGCCGGGTAGGCTCGACTCGAAATAAAATATATGTTATATAATATATATATATATATA
>JAEMOT010002294.1:7828-47877 GCA_019297695.1 Apostasia ramifera | reverse complement strand
TATATATATATATATATATATATATATATATATTATAAACCGAGCCGATATCGAGCCCGATCCAGTCGAGCCTACCCGTCTTGAGATCAGCTCGAAAAAAAATTGAGATTATATTATTTCGAGCCACTCGAAAATGATTCGAAATCGATTGGAATTGACTCGAGCCAATTTTGAGTTGATCGAAGTGTGATCGATCTGATTTCAAGCTGGTATTAGCTCGGCTCGAAATCGGATCGATAACAGTACTAGTCACCCAAAAAATTCATTATTTTCAGGCGGCAGACAGCGCTCCTCATTTTGGAGTGAATTTACAAGCAGCACCCCGCTTTTGAAGTTAAATAAGGATGCTGCATGAAAATAATGAACTTTAAGGTGTCGCCTGAAAATAATATATCTTTAAGAGCGACAAATATAAATCCATTCAACCAATATTTCATTCACCGAAAAATTTTATCATTTTTATCAGCTTCCATCCGCTCTTGGAAAAAGCACCCGAACTAGCCCCCATGTGTGCACGGGCCCACCCACTATTCACATGTGGCGCATAGCTGTTCAGCACCGAACTAAAAAATTGCTCTCTCGCTCTCTCTTGACAATTGAATTCCCCCGTCATGGATGGCTTAAAAGATTAACTTTGACCGCTCAGATCAGGGATCAAGACCGTTATGAAATGATAACCCTGCTGCATTTTCTCTCAAGCAAAACAGTTAGCAGAAATATATTTATGTTCAAATATAACCTCTAGATCTATAGTCATGACCAATATCATCCTATTTCACTCTCTTTTCCACTCCAAAAAACTTCTAAATTTTTTTTTTTTTTTTTGAGATTACTTCCAAATATTTTTAACTCGATTTAGGCTTGATGCAGCATGTACCAATAAAGTAAACAAACTTGAACGAAACTTTTTAAAATTGATCAAGCTCAAGCTTGAGTCTGACCTTCAGCGAGACGATAGCTGGATCAACTAAAGTTTAGTCCCTTCAAACCCTGAAACCATCTATTTAAGGCGGCGAAGAAAATCCCTCATCTGTTGATGCAGTTCACCGCGAACAATCAGCTGCATTTTCATTGTGTCTTCCCACAACAACCCGCCAACCTCCCGTGCGAATTCACAGGCAGCTTCGAACACATCCTGGAACAGATTTTCATGGGAAGTATAAAAGAAATATCAAGAAACTAGGAAGGAAAGATCTAAAGAAATTTTTGAAAGTTAAAAGGACTAAAAGGAGGATATTGAAGCTTGAAAATATCACCTTTGATGGAAAATCTTCATAAAGATGTGAAGGAATCATCTCAACCCTGTTTCGATCCGTTTCCCATAGCCTAATCTGCAGTGACAACAACATTCTAGAGTTCATAAATGATGAGAAGTAAATGTGTAACTTGAACTATTAGTAAACAAATAAAGGATACATGAAAATGAGACCATTAAGATGAAAATAACGTAAGCAGAGGAATGAAGGAGGAAAGACATAACTTTGATAGAAAGATTGTAAAAAAAAAATCATTTGAGTGACCACAAAAGTAGTTTGGGTGATTTGGGTGTTTATGATACAAAGCTGAAGAAACCTTTCTAAAATGAAGACAAAGTTTTGTGAAATTATTTAAATTAAAAAGTAGGAGAATACCATTAAGTTGATTAGAAGTCCTCCCAAATAATTAATGTAAACAAAAACAGAAAGATAATAACTACTTAGAAAGAAAGGGTAAATTACTTCTGATCAATTAGGTAAATTTTTAGTGGAAGGTCTTGTTTTATGAATAATATATATAAATGACTAGACTGTGACCTTTTTCTAAAATTCGGCCTTAACCTATGTATTACTCAAAAAGGATAAAGGTGCATCAAGTACAACAAGTCTCAAAATCCTTTCTAAGGATTGAGCAAAAATCTTGCGTGGGACATTCTCCTTTCCCACACTACATCATCATTAGTAACAAAAGATGCAACAAAACCTGCTGCCCTATTGGTAAACCTGTAAACATATGAGACTCTGTAAGCCTTAAAAGCACAAATAACATTAGAGATGTTCACAAAGTTCTGTTGAGTCGCGCTCCCTTTAGCCGCCTGCAAAGTATCAGCAGCAACTGTGAATGAATCTCCCTCAAGTCAGATACCCATTGCTGTGTCAGCCCATCCTTTAGCAAGTCTCCCTTTAGCCGCCTCCCATGCGCCTCTCATCTCAGTAGTTAGAGCCGCTTTGGTGAACAATTTGATGCCAATTGCCATAAGAAGGTTGCTATTGTGATCTTTAACTACTACTCCAGCACCACCAATGCCATCCGCTCTCACTGAGTAGTTAAAGTTCACCTTAATCCAAATTGGGGGTGGGGAAACCTATTGGAAGGAAAAGGGGTGACTTGAATTAAGGTGACTCATGAGTTCTAAGTTCCCCAAGTTGGGATCAAGCATACCTAAAGCTCTAAGTGAGTGAATGATGGCCGCATGGTCTTTGCTGAGGCGAAGGGTTTGTGATGAACATTTGCATTTTGTTTCTCTAGATAAAGTAAAGGACTGCAAGGATACGGGTCACTTAGGGTCCCTTGGGTTCCTCAGCACTTGAGATCTCAAATGCCTAAGAAAGCCCTCTAACTCACCAAAGGGTGATATGTGATCAGACCTGTGTGATCCTCCATCTAAACTCTAGTTGGGGTGGTTGAAAAAGGGACTTCCAGTGTCTCTGATTTCAATACATGAAGTACTGGGAGACAACACCAAGTCAACGATGACATCTTTAGAAATTCTATTACCTGCATGAAGAAGTAATATAACTATCATTCCCAAGGTCTACTTCTCTTATCATCCTTCAGCAAGACAAGACAAGCATTACTGCCATGCCGAATAAAGGGTTCAGTAGGTTCTGCACTTCGCTATGAAGGGTAGAGGGACCACTCATTTTTAGATTGCCAACTGTTTCAGAAGTAATAAAGCGCTTCCTAGGACCTCTTCCCCTTTTCCAAGGTCTAGAGTTGAGATTGTTGCAATGTGCAGAGGATGCAAGATTCATAATATGTCCCACAAGGTCAGTGTTACTATATGCCCAACATCATCTCTGCTCCGATTTGCTCCTTTAGCATCTACATTCAGCACCTGCTTGCTAGGGACTTCAATAGAACAGTGCACTTTGGGGACCTTTTTCTCTTCCAGGATCTAGAGAAATTTGGGGACCTTTCGGAACAGTGCACTTTGGGGACCTCATTTTTGCTATGCACTGTGGTAGCAGGCACTCCTTCTAAGACAGGATCATCTTGTTCAACTTTAACGAAATGCTCATCACAGGAGTTCTTATTCCTTTCATGCTCACGTAATATTTTCGAGGGCCTTGAAGACCTACTTAGTGAAGGAGTAGTTGTAGATGATGTGGGAGAGATCCTCATCAACCTGGCAGCCCTGCTAACAACAGGTGGTAACAACCAACCCTCTCTTCCAAAGCCATGCAAGAGTAAGGATGGCATTGAGGTAGTCTCCAGAGGAAAGTAATGGAATAAGGTTGAGTTTTTATTTTCTAAGCCCACTTACAAGCTTCTTCCCGCCCCTTAAAGAGGCCCCTATAGAGGACATTAGTAGGGGCCCTGTCAATGTCAGACTGAAGCCAAACAAGGGCATCATTATGCTCTACCATGAGCCAAGAGTGTTTGGTAATTCTCGTGATTAACTCTTGGCCAAAAGCACCCTGGAGGGTTTGCATAGCCCACTCACCATGCTTATTGAGTAGGTCCCTCACGTTCGCGGGTGGGGTTTGACTGGTATTAACAAAGGTAGGCCACTTACTGAGAGGGAGTGTGTCAATCCAAGCATCAATGAGGGTGGAGCACCTGTCTCCTGACCCAATCTTCCACCAGATATTATTGACCACCACCTCACCTCCTTGACAAAGGAGCTTCCAACCCCATGAGTTACCTCTCCTGATAGATAAGGATTCCTCTTTGTTCCCATACTCGACTTTAAAGCACTTGAACCAAATGGTGATTGTCACCTAGGAACTGCGTTACAACTTTAGCAACAAAGACCGCTCTCCACTCCCAGAGCCGGTGAATCCCTAGACCCCCAGATGACTTAGATTTAATGACTATTTTTGATGATACATAATGCATGGCATTCTTCTATACATCACCACTCCAAAGGAACCGTCTAATTAGCTCCTCAACTTTTTCCATGACGTTAATTGGCACGAGGGGTATGAGAGAGAAAGAGTTCATAGGAATAGAGGAGAGCACACTATTGATAAGGGTGACTCGACTTGCCAGAGAGAGACTCCTAGTGTCCCATCTTGAGATCCTCCTAGCCACAATAATGACGTGAGCAGAATTCCAAGATACTTCCCTTCAATTTGCAATCTGAAGCCCCACTTGCCCGTCAGCATTTGTTTGCGACATACTGGCATCTTCTTGCTAAGGAAGGCTGTCGATTTTACTCTATTAACTTTAGCCGCAACATCAATACAACTATCAATGAAATAAAAGTAATATGTTATGTAAGAACTGTGTAGTTTGTGAAATACAATTAGCTCGAATTGTTTGTAAGGGAACTCTACCTTTTCTGATCCATTCGACAAGTGGAATTTCTTTTCCATCTATACGCCTTGCAATTTCTTTTCAGGCATATGCCTTGCAATTTTTACTTGAATGTCACGAGTTTTGTAGAAGCATAGTCTAGTTTGGCCTATCGAGCCACATAGTTTTACCTCCAAAAAGTGCTTCTACAATTTAAGCTTAACCCTTTACATATATATCCAAAGAACATCTTTTGACTTGCCCATGTGAGACTATTCTACCCTTGTGCTTATTTGTGTAGGATTTGCTTAAAAGTACCTCTTGGTACCTCCCTCCCTCTTTTAGGAGACTTAGCATCATCACTAAAATTTGCCCCACCATAACTCAGGCACGTGGACCCCATCCACCATGACTTAGAGGACAGAGTCAACTTAGATATCAAATGTCACGATTTGGGCCTTAATTGCAGAGGTATTGTTAACTTTAGAGCACTGGGCTGCATGATGTTATCTCCAAAAGGCGCCTCTATAACTTAAGCTCAACTCTTTATATATATATATATATATAGCCCACGAACTCCATTGACTTGTTCATTTGAGACTAATCCACCTTCTTCTTCATTGTATTAGATTTTCTTGCAAGTACCTCTTGGTACCCAATTTGTGTAATATTTGAAATAAACAACTTTATATTCTTTAAAATTTATGTTAAATGCAAAAGATTGTGACTAAAAAAGGCATAGAGTTTTTTTAAATTGTCATACAGAACCATAACTGCCAAAGTAGAGTCGAAATTGATGGAAAAAGAGTGATTAGAAAAGGGGCTGACTTGAAAAATTCTCTGAACCACTGAGATCAAAATTTTTACCCAAAAAGCGTTACCACTTCCCTGCACTTTGCTATGCTTCCGCAAAAACTAAAGCCAAGTAGGTATTTATTAATTGCTCCACCAGAAAGTACCCCTACACCCAAAAATAAAAGAGTTGGAGCCCTGTTCCTACTTCACCTGATCAGTAACATTTTCAGGAACTGTTGGTATTCTTTCTGCAACTCGAGCATGAGCATTCTGCTGAAGAAAAGAGATTATCTGAAAAGCACAGTTCAGTAAAAGATATCAAATAAATACTTCATAATCAAGTGAGACAAATCATAAAAAAATCTCATTCTAGAAAAATCATCAATTGAAATACATGGTCTGAAAATTGAAATGCAGATTTGCACACCTAATAGTAAAATCTGTCGTACTAACACATTTAAGATTGTAATATACATCCTTACAGGATGCCAAAAACTTGTACACAGCTCAAATATAACACTATCATTATTCAATGTTACGTGAGTGTCGTGTCCTGCAGCTACACATGAAGATTTGGTTTTAAATATATAAACAATAGACATTTGTATATTTAACACTCAAATTTCTATATTTGCTCAGAGAACATCAAATCTTGAGTAACTAAGATGTAACACTGGCACTACTTACCTTACATAGCAAGTACTGGCAATGTTATACGTGAGCTGCTTAAAAGATACAAAAATCTTATGGGCAAATATGCAGCTTAATATGCTAATACGTAAATAACAATGCATAATTATTTCTAAGTTGTACCTTCAAGCTTAAACTATTAGGTCAGTTGGTTATCAAAGATATAACATGGTATTAGAGACAAGATCTTGAGTTAGAGCTATGGCCTCTAACTCAAAAGCAAAGCTTGCTTGTGTGGGGATACAAGGATATAAAAATATTCATAGATAATAACTTAGCATTTAGACAAGTTTATTACCAGAGATTTATAATATAAGTAAATCTCTCAAAAATTAAAACTCCGAGCTGCCTTAGGGCTATATCAAGTCATACATAAAGAGTTACTGAGATATTTATGCAAAATACAAAAGAAAACAACAACGAAGAGAATAAATAGCTTGAGGAAATTAAAAGAAAAACAAATACATGTAAATGAAAAAGTGACATTACCTGTTCAGCAGTAATTCCATTTTCAAAAGCGGTGTATAGACTTTCTTTAGTTATAGCTCCAACAATAAGGTTTGGAAGTAGGTATTCAATTCTGCAATGTTGATATAATAAACTGCATAAATTTCACAATTATCTTCCAGAACAGATGAGAAGAGCCAAGTACAAGGCAAAAAACGCAAACAGGACGTTGTTGCAAAAATCTAGCAGAAAGAGATGGATGTTCTCAGAAATTAGGAGGAAGTATATCCACGTCAAATCAAAAGTACATCAACATTAGTCCACACACATTTGTTATCCATCATGGTAGTTGTGTTATCGTAGATGAGTTACTTCAACTTAGGCTTGGAGAGAAAAGATCCTGCTATTCATCAGTCGAAAGAATGTACATATATAACATATAACTTTGAATACCTGAACATCATGTACATGTCATATAGCATTGAATACTTGAACAAGATTAGAATTGGTGATGCGGACCCAGATCCAAAAAAAATGATGATTAAATTATTTTATTATTGAAAGAGTTGATGGTTTGTTAGATTTTAAAATACATACTCATCATTATTAGTATTTGGGATTCGGAAATCAAGCATGGTACCTTTAATATTTGTATCAATTAACCTTTTTTTTGCCATTTTATTAGATTTTATCTTCACCTGTTAGTTGAGTTGAAACTCTATAAATAAAACCTGTGGTTTTGTAATTTGGAGATAAAACCCTGTGCTTTTGTAATTTGGAGCTATGAATGATTAGCTAAAAAATATTGTCCAGTTCTCCCCTTTCAGCATGGACCATGGTTGCAATGGCCAGGCAACCTGTTTACCCAAATGAGATATAATTTGAATTTAATGTGGTCTAAGCTAGTGTTAAAAATTTTGTTAATTGAATTAAAGTGGAAATTTTATTTGAATTGTATGTTTTTTCAAAACCAATGTTTTACGTAGGGGTATCAATATATGACTTGAACTGTAAACCCAACCTGAGAATTTCGGGTATGGGCCACGAATTTTGACTCATTTATTAAATGGGTCGGGTTCGGGTTGCACATAATCAGGTCGAGTTGGGTTCGGGTTGCACATAATCGGGTCGAGTCGGGTTCAGGTTACCCGTTTATCAACATTTGTTCTATAAACGGGTCGGGTTATCGAGTTAACCCAACCCATTTATCAATCGAGTCGAGTTTAGGCCATTGATCTTGACTCCTTTTTATAAATGGGTCAGGTTCGAGTTTGACCTATTTAGGTTGGGTCAAATTTGGGGTCGGATTTGGTTCGAGTTAAACCCGACCCCACCAACCCGTTTTGCCACCTCTAGTTTTAAGTGAGATTAACTAAAGTTAAGTCAAGTTACCCTTACTAAACCTAGATTAACCTAGATACATCTCTAGCCAAGTGGATTATCTTAGCTATGACACCAAACCCTAAATAGCTAAGCCGCATGACATTGAAGGGTGTAGGTGGCTGGTAGGAAGAGTGAAGGTAAGTAAAATTGATCGCCCCATTCTCCCATTGTTTGCCGGTCAAGAAAGAAAAAGGGAGAAAGAGAGTCCAAGAGGAAGGGAAAATTTGAATGGAACCAAGCAAGCAAACCTTCTTTCCAACTCTTTTGTCAACAACTCACATCCACAATTGTTGTGCCATGCATTTGCTGTTGCGGCTGCAGAAAAGGAAAGTCAAGGAAGTGGAGAACTTGGATGGTTGAGCAAGGTAGGCAGAATTACGTTAATAAGTATATAAGCTAAAACTAGATGAATAACTTAACTAATTTAAATTTTAACAAAGTTGATGGATTGCTAAATGATTTGATATGCTTGAATCTCAAAAATTTTGATTACATGCTGAATTTCATCAACTCTAATTGATTCTATAGTTGCACTACACTTGACCTTGACACACATTCATTTGAAAGCACCAATTTTACAAGTTTTTTTTTTTAATTTTCAATTGGTATTTGACATGGTGTAGAAGTGTTTCATTCACATGTTAGCTTAATTGCTAAGTTACTGATGAGACGTTGATGCTGAGATAGTTTGATAGCTTGACACATTCGTTTGATGCTAGAAAACACCAGTTTTACAAGTTCTTTTATTTTCAATTGATATTTGATATGGTGTAGAAGTGTTTCCTTGACATGTTTGGTAAACTGCTGAGTTAATGATGAAAACCTAATGTTTGGGCATGCCATGTATGTATTAAGTTTGAGTACACTGAATGATATCAATTTGGAATAAGCATGAAAGAAATAAATAGTTCACTGATAGCAGACCTGGTTATTGAATTGAGCTATTGATAATTAATTTGCTGAATTTTTATAATTATAATGAACATGTATTTGATGTTACAAGTTCAAAAATGAGGATGAAAGGTGGAAATGTTATGCCATGAAAGAAATGGATTAGCGAATGCAAAGGTGAAAGAAAGTAAGCTAAAGAAAACTCGAACAGTGAAATTGATTCCTTAGATTTGAATTCGACAACAGAAATTAAATTTTGGGTGTCACATAGGCTTTCACATCTGCCTCAGCTCAAGCTTGATGATTAATTGACATTTGATGTGATGACATGTATAGGGTGGTTTCTAGCTATCCTCAGCGAAGGGAAAATGATGAAAAATAATATAAATGCAATCTTAATTTAAATATAAGTAAATGAAATGGTGAAGATTCATAGAATACAACAAAGTTGAATTTCTAAAAATAACTTCGTAACAATCAAGAAGTATCAACCTCACAGTTAGAACGACTTAAAACATAGAGAAAGTAAATATTAAATAGAAATAAAATTGATAAATTAGGGTATGTCAACTGTCAGCTAATTAGAGGTGGCATATGTAGTAACAAGGAAAATCCCTCACAGATGAATAACTCAACAGTAATTGTGTCACACAATATTAATTAGGATCACACTAACGAGCAAATCGAGGTGTCAAGAAGACAGAAATACAATAATAATAGCAAAGCCTTTATTCCACTATATGAGGTCGGCTACATCAATTCTTTATTTCTATTGCACTCTATCAATCAATAAATTCTCATTTAGCTCTTAAGTGTAAAGATCATTCTTTATAATTTTTTTTCATGCCTTTTTACTCTCCATTTTTCTCTTTTTATACAGGCAAGATACAATAACTTAGATTTTCTTACTAAAGTTTCAATTGGTGTCCAAATTATATGTCCAAATTATTTAAATTAACTTTCTCTAAATTTATTCTCAACTAATGATATTCCAACTTTCTCGCAAATATACTTATTTTTTATTATCCTTTCGTGTATACCCACCCATCTACTTTAGCATCCTCATTTTTATAACACTTATTTCATTTGTATGCTTCCTTTTGTAGGCAAAAGGAAGTCAGAAATATCCATTTATATTTTGAGTTATCTGAACGAGCGATTCTCGGATCACACAACACAAACAATGATTCATCAGAACAACAAACTCAACTGGAGTCAATGAGCTAGTAACAATGAGATGTAGGAATGGATTGGTTAATGGTAGGGGCTTTATCATGAGATGAAGGCAGATTGATGAATAGTATTTGTGCAAGAAGCTGAGGCGGAGGCAACGAGGTGAGGCTCCACATGAAAGGCTAAGGTGTACGACATTGCAAACCATACGGGAAAGTAGTGGCGACTACAATTTGGGGCATGCGGGATGACTAAACTAGATAAGGGCTTGGTGTGTGTGTGTGTGTGTGTGGTGGACTTAGTCTCACTATACACATGAATTGAATGCAGGAGAGAGTTTGGTGTATGGGCAGAGGGGGAGACTTTAAGCAGTGACTTAAGCATATGTGTTGAGCCATGGGAGATAGCGAAAGAGATTTAGGACTTTAACATAAAACTTTGATGCAATTCAAGCTCAATAAAAGCAAAAACAATGTCGAAGAATTGGGAAATACCTTAAAATTGCTTTTATGGTATTTAAGGATTTTTCCTTGAGCCTTAACTCTTCCCTTCATTGGAATAAAACCCACTAGACTCAAACTCAAATACTATGTCATTCTAGGATTAAGAAAACTATAATAGTTGTAAGGCTCATCAAAGGCGTATTACATTTGAAATTCAAATTGTTGAAATAAAAAACAAAGACTTACCAAATATTGATGTTACCTAAAGGAATGCAAATTTATAATAATAAAATAGCTATAATAGTGTCACTCAAAACATTTATTAGTGTACGACTTTCGAAAGTTTTTTTTTTAAAAGGTGTATTAGTATTCAACTATCAAGGATTAAAGAAATTTAGTATCTTTATTAATAATAATAATTACCACTTTTATTTTGTTAACCTTTATTTTATTTTCCCTTATTAGTTGGCCTGAAACTTTATAAAGAAAGCCTCGTGCTTTTATAATTAGAAGGTTTGGATGATTAAATAAAATTATTCTCTAATTTTCTTGACTCTTCTAGTCTTTTTCCCTTTCACCGTCTCCTAGTTCTACATCATTTGGGCCAAGGAATGGAATATTCATTCTTGAAATAATGTTCAAACTAAATTATGATCATTCGTGCTAAAATCGCAATATTTGTGAGCCATTAGTAATGCATATTTTATGATTTGTATGATTAATATTTCAATAAGTATATTGTCAAGTGTATGTAAATACACCACGGCACAAAAAATATACATTTTTTTTTAAGGTGTCAAAAAATATATATTAGAATGGAGTATTTATAGAGAATTAATTGCCAAGTAGTGAACAGCTGTTGAATAAAGATAATTTTATAAGTACAAAATAACATGATGCAGAAAAATGCACATTGATTATTTAATGGGATGCTAGTAAAAATAGAAGCTAAACGCAATTTTAAGCAAGACAAAATATAGTTTAAGCTGAGTACAACCGAATTCACTCGAAAGAATTGTCATTAATTAGGTTACTCTGACTAGGCTTGTAAATGGGTCAGATTTTGATTTAATCCGATCTGAGATTCCACCTAAAAATATAGTTAATTGGTTACATTTTACTTATCGTTTACCTGCTCTGTCATTTTCCATCTAGTTCAGATCACGGTCGATCTGTGATCCAACCTTTCATATCTGACTCGTGCTTTCTTAAGTGTCTTTACTAGAATAAAAGTTAAATGCCAAATTTTCATAGTAGATTAATCATTTTTCTTTTCTTCTTGTATTTAAATCATTAAATCATTATAACTAATACGGCATACTGCTCTAGCTAAGACACCCAGTTTTTCTAGTACACTAATTACTGCAATATTAATATATCAATCAATTACTTTGAAAATAAGCTGAGATTGCATAAATGAAACTCTCTTGGTACTTTGTAGAGCAATAATTTGACTCAATCTGAGATCCAATCCAAGTATTCTTATCATCTTAAGAGTGAAGTAACAATGAAAATGTAGAGACAACAATCATAAAGAAAAATCAGCCGTCACCTTGAAAACAAGCGTAGAATCTCACTATGCAATTTTGATGATGAGTATGCATATATCCTAAAGTTGGTTTCCACCACTACAAAACCCTGTAAGTATTTAGACAACAAAATTCATTACTGTTTTGTACCATGACAAAATGTAATACAATCAATCAAAGGTACAAAATTCAAGCATGGTTGTACATGAAGTTGAGCCCTAGAAAGAGACGTACATGCCACATAAATCTCTTTAAGTTCAATAAAATACTGATGGTTCTTAGTATATTTGCAATTACAATGTACCTGATTAATGTAAGAGTATTAAAATTATATCTAATCCACAAGAGCAAAACTTGCACTCAGATATCACGGGAATATATCTCCAGATCTCCCAACAAAATTATGGATGCATATTTCCCAGACAAAAATTGCTTGTACTTAGATCTCACCGGCACACTTTTAATCAAACCTAATCCTCCAAGCCCTAATACAAACAAAACGTAAACCAGAAGGACACTATGACATTTCCCGCTTAGTTAGGGGAAATTTTAGCCATGGCTAAAAAACCATAGCTAAAAATCTTATTTAAAAAAAAATTTAAAAATTATTTTATATCTTAGCCTACACAAATTTTAACATTAAATAATCACTTTATATCTTAGCCTACACAAACTTTAACATTAAACAATCACTTTATTTCATATCTAATACAATTTTTAATATAACTAAGAGGGCGTTTGGTTCAATGTTATCTTGATGTTATGTTATGTTATCTAAAGAAGGTAATTGTTTGGTTTAATGACATCCACAAATAATCTTCTATTAGATTATAAAATTATTAATAAAAAAATGACATATAGATGTCATGACTTCTAGATTACATAACATAACACTAAGATAACAACAAACCAAACGCCCCCTAACTCACTTTATTTCACATCATACAAATTTTTTCAAAAAAAAACCACCAAAATGTTTCAAACATCTTTTTTTTTCCTCCAACCAACAAGCCAATATATAAGAAATTTGTATAAGGTACAGCCCAAGAAAGAATACAACTAAATTCTTAGAAGGAGCACCACAAGAAAGAACTTGTCATGGACCAAATATGATTTAATAAGATCTACGAGAAATCATGATCAATGCACATGTCTAAACTATAATTAATTAATTATCTTTTAGAAGATAAGGAGTCAAATAAGTACATGTGAAACAAACCATCATAGTTCGATTTATAGCATCCAATCAGAACAGAAAAAGAAAAGAAAGGAAGGGGTTACGTTATATGAATCGGTAATTCTTAATAGAAGGAAGCCAAATCATCAATTTATAACTTCTTCACCTTGATTACCATAAATATTGAAAACGGAAACTAAACAAAGTAAGCAAGATATCATTAAATCTGGGTTTTAAGTTTCATCAAATGTGTTCCTAACAGTTACATTGTGTTTGGAATGGACAATAAGCTCGCAGTATGAAGGCGCCTGCAACAAAATTATCTTCCCCCAGACACAGGACAATGGGAAGAACCATATGCAGGGACAAGAAGCTCCATGCTATCGCTAAGTGGCAGGTCCCATTCCATTATCCAACTTTGTAATTTTTTGAAGATATACTTTCAATTGCAATTCCACTTTTTTGCATGTCGAGGTATTCAAAGATACACATAAACAGGTAATTTCATCGTAGCAAATTGTGAAAACATTATGGAGACAACCAAAGTTTTTTGTGGCTTGTAGTGAACAACACATGTAAAATAGGTTGATATCTAATTTTCATGCGAATTGCTAAGCTTATACATTCATCCGATTATTTTCAAGATTGACATTCGACAAATGCACATAATGGGTTGATCGCATGTAATAAACAAAAAATGATATAGAACAGGAAATAATATAAAGGGAAGAAGAACAGAAGAAAGAAGGGAACTAGAGAAGGAGGAAGTAGAAAGGTTTAGAGAAAAATATTTCCTAAATTCTTCAAAGCTGAAAATTACATAAATCAATAGAGCCTTAATATAGTGTTTTAGTGGGTACGCCAAAGGAAATGAACTTAAAGAAAACACTAAAAACAATAAGCCCAAACAAATTATTTACCTAAAAAACTCAAATGCTCAAAAGGAAATATGATAAAACAATATAATTCATCTAATTCGAACCAGCAATTCAAATTTTTGAGTTTCTTGTGCCTACATAATTTGAGCTTAAAATCACGTGAATCACATGAATCAACATGCTCATCTCCATCATTAATGCCCATCAAAATATCAAGTTATATATTGTGCCAATTGTCGAAATAACAAAGATGAGCGACTTTACATACAAGATTAGACATTATGAGTACCCCAGTATAGTAAACATCAGGCAATTTAGTGTGCCAAAAACATCAACAGCATCAATTCCAAATCTAATGGTTTGTTCATATGTTTATTTTTATGATTTTAGAAGCATGTAAATGGCAAAAGGTGTACCTGTTTGTGTGATGAGGAATCTGATAAGCTGACTGCAAGGTTGCTAGCCAACTTTGTGGGGATAAACCAACTTTCTTTCCTTCCCTGGAATGCAAATTCAAAACCTATTTATAAGAGTACAAGTTAAGAATGGCCACATAGTTTGAAGGGTGGGGTACAACAATAAGACTTCACATACCTGCTGGAGTTTGACTAATCCTAGATCTGCAAGGTCCTTGATAACATTGATTTGCACATCATCAAGTGTATTCAAGTTATATGCCTACAAATTGGTGTAATTTAGCATGGCTTCCCAACATAATCACAAGAAACTAATATGACATGGAGAGAACATTCTAAATTAATAAACTGATACTTCTATTCAAGGAGACAAAAGTTTTCAAATAGAAGCTTTGTTTTGTAAAAGCATCACAAAAACCTCAATGGTAGGCCTCTACAGCATCTACAGGAAAGTATCTTGTCCTCGAGTAGTTTCCTTCCCTAAAAGATGGTTATCAAGAGAATGAAGCCACCATGTCAATTTTTCAATTAGCAGCTTAGGGCCACCTAAGAAATTAAAATAAAACAGAAATTAATTTTCTCCTGATCTCATGATTTGGTTTTAAAAACCCTAAAATACCTCATTATAAAATGCGAAATATACCGAAGAAATGTACTTGCCTGGAAATAGACACCTGACTAAGAAGCCTAATGAATCTTGGAAAAGGGATCGAGATTTCGATTAGGTCTGGGAAAAAGGAGTTAATTACTGGATAGATCCATTTCAATCAGATCTCACACCACAGGCAAATGAGGAGAACAGATTAAAGATTTTATGGACAGCTCAAATCTTTGACAATAACAAAGACAGAAATGAGCTGACACCAACCTTCACAAATGTGACCAAAATTTTACTCTAGCATATCAACGGTCAATTTTGCTAGAACAAGTAAAAGTCCATCAAGGCTGAAAAATAGTTGAAATCTAAGCCTCTTAGTCATCATCATTAATAAAAATGAGAAATTACCATGATATCAATTTTTAATAAACTACAAAAAATACACACGTAGCGATAACATGCTCTTAACATTAATGCAGCAAATGCTGAAAATCATTCTTAGCCAACAAAGTACCTCAGCCAAAGAATGAAAACTAAGCTCAAGGAGGAACGATATTAGATCAGAGGGATCCACTCCGCGGTCCTACACCATATAGAATAAGTTGAACGCTCAGAAACTCTAACGGTATAGATATAGAGGAAATATATTAGTACTGCAAAGAAAAAATTCTGGCATTCTTACTTCCCTTAATAATATGATCAAGTGGCAAAATAATTCCATAATAAGGACATGAGAGCATCTAAAGCATGTTATTTATACCTCAGAAGTAGTAATGTATTCTCTTATTATGTACCAAAGTTGTGCATTTGTGTCCATCAGCTGCTCAAAAAAAAATGTTAGATTCAAAGGAACAGTAAAAACAGGTTACGTAGCACACACCAGGAACTGAAAACCATTCTCCGTCAGCCTAGGAACCTCATTTTCCCTGCATGTAAATTTTTGAAATCAGAAGTTCCCTAAATACTTTTCAAAAGTTCTCTAAATATGTAAATCCACCTAAAAATAAAGATAAATGGAACTTGTGCCCTCAGTTTTTGAAGTACATAGCACTTTGATCCCTAGGCTTCAAAACCCTCAATTCGACCCCTCCATTTAACAGTTGTTAACATTCAAATCTTTCTAATAGAAATAAAAGAAACAATTACAATCTTCCATTAATTCACCAATCGTTTAATATTATTCACCATTTTACCATTGTTGGCCAACCATTATAAGTGGTTGGTAAACAAATGGAAGAAGGCCTTAACTGTTTCAATATAGATAAAACAGTCAAAAAGATTAAAACAGGGGTGTTCGGCTTGTCAACTGACAAAATACTATACCTATTTTCATTAGGATGAAAATTCTAGCAACCCTAAATGGAGGGACCAAATAAGGGGGTTTTGAAAGTTAGGCAATGAGGGCCTAAAAACCGAGAGACCAAACTACTTTTCAAGTTAACTGTAAAGTAACTTTAAAACAGTCTATTATCATAAAAATTGCGTATTAGCAAGGCAACCTTGAACTTAGAAGGCCACGCTGGAAAACTTTAATCATAGAAGGGCTGAAATTTGTTAATCGTTCTGCTTGAGCTGAATTGATAAGTTGTAATAAGAAACACTGGTTTCACCAGAAAACAACACGTCATTAAATATACAACATACAATCTGACAAAACAAAAAAAAACTAGAATTGAATATTTAATTGTTCTGCTTGAGCTAAATTGATAAGTTGTAATAAGAAACATAGGTTTCACCAGAAAACAACATGTCATCAAATATCTAACATACAATCTGGAAAAAAAAAAAAGGAAGGAAGAAGATAAGCCAGAGGCCCGTACCTCCCATTGTTTTTGTGCATAGGCCTCCAGATCCTCTAGAGTAAGTAATCGCACAGTTGCACCTAGAGGCATCGACTCTCTAGGTAAAGTTCCACTGCCAAAAAAGCATGAGCGTGAAAGGTAATGCCATTGACAGTACAACAATAATGGTTCTATGTCTGAATTCAGCATTGGCCAGAAAAACAACGCGGTATAAGTAACAGTGTGCGTCACCAATAATGTCTATTGATAAAGTACTGGCCAATTAAAGTTAGTTTCGCAACAGTTTTTTTAATATCAGTGTCATGTGATTCAGTGAACGGCGGCTATAAATATCAATGCAAATGTAGTGGAGGGTTATTGTTCATCAATATCATGTTACTATTCTTTGTTCACATTTGACCTCTGACAACTCTTTTTGCATCAACTATAATAAATAGTTTAGAAATAAGTAGGACAATTTTGATAGGTATAAGCAAATGAAAAAACAGCAAAAACATTTTCCCTATTAAAGTTGACCGATACCTAATCGACGTATTTGTCCCCTTCTCTCTATCCCCCTTACCTCCACGTAGCATGTGCTAACGCCGGAAACAAACGCAGCCGAGCTTAGTCATGTTCATATTCAAGCTCATCTCATATTTATTTATTCAAGGTCATTTCAAACTTAATTGTTCAAGTTTGTTGAGCTTTTTGCTACTTTGTTCAAGCTCCGGCCGCATAGAAATGAACAAGCTCAAGCTCAATTCAAGCTTGTTCACAAATTGGTAATCGAGCTCCTTATAGATTGAGCTACGTATCAAGCTTGTAATTGATCTATCTAAATGAGCTTACATCAAGCACAATAATCAAGTTTGTTCATGAACAATCTAACAGCCATTAATACGAATCATCTATGAAATGAAGAAAATAACCAAAACATAAATTATTTGTTTTCTATAGCCAAAGGTGTTGAATAATAAAATGATTCAGAACTACAATAGTAAAATAATATTAATAAAACTTATTGAAGTTCCTTTAATCGAGTTCAAACAAGCATATTCACAATCTTTATATGCATTGTTCACAAACATAAACAAACTGAACATTGACATATTCAAGCTCGTTCATTTAAGAGTAGAGCTTTTAATAATATGTTCAAGTTCAATAGTTAAGCTAGATAAACAAACATGAACAAGGCTTTATCAAGTACCAAGAAACACGTTTGAAGCTTAGTTAGTTTACAACTAACGCTTGCGGCTAACCGTCATTAATTATGGTACCCTACCCCTATCTCTATCTCCCATTTTCTACTTCTTACTCAACTTTTTGTATGTTCCACCACTGACAGTCTACCACTATACCTCATGTTGTGCGGCCCCTTGCTCTGGAACAAGCTCCTACTCCTAATAAACCCCTCCGTTCTCCTCCTCCTCCTCCCTCTTCCCCATCATCTTCTTCTCCTAGTCCCCGATCTCCTCCAACCTCTCCTCCTCCTCCTCCTCCTCCTCCTACTTGGTCTTCTACTCCTGCTTCTCCTTACTGCATACAAGGCACATATGTGAAGAGCTCTAATCAAGGAAAGATATTGGGTGGATGAATGTCTCAAAGTTAATTAGAAAATTGATTTCCTGCTACAACAATATGATCCAGGACGAAAACAAAATTATAATGTAAAATTTAAATCAGTAATATTAATTGATGAATTATTTAAATTAAGCTTAAAATACTTTCTAAAATCAATTATATGATGACGAAGATCTTTCTCACGTCCTCATTTTTATGGACAATACATATTTATAATAATGGGAGCTTGATCAATAAATGAATGAGTTTGAGCATATTAGCATTTGGCTAGTTAACGTTCATGAATTGTTCGTATGAGTTCATGAGCATGCTCATTAATTGTAAGACTGATATGATACAATTTTAGAGACTTTAGTATATCTTATTTATTGATAAAAAAAATTTATGAATCATGATAATAAATTTGTACATGAACACATTAATATCCATAATATATAAGAGCTTGTTTATGGTTTTTAAGTTTGTGAACTTAGAATTATCTATGCTCGTATGTGAATACATTAATGAGCTCATTCATGAGCTATATGAACCAAGCCCAAACATGCATTTATGTTTGCGAATCAAGCTTGAACAAGCTCGAGCTCGAGCTCAATTTTTCCAAACAAATGTGAGCATGAACAAACCACTACTAAGCTCAGTTCGTGTACAGCCCTAGTTGAGACAAGGGCATAAGCCAAAGTTCTTGAAGAATATTGTCTTAAATTTGCATTGACCCAAAAAACACAGAAATGAATGCTACGCATGGGCATCCAGATGATATCTTGATCATGTATCCCTTCATAACTGATATGCAATCATATGTAGACTATAGTTGAAACTAAAACAAAATAGAATGACTTACCCATGTAACAAATACTTTTGCATGCTGCTCTGGAATTTAGGGTTGATTAAATAAATAGTCTCCTTTTTTCTGTTGGCAATAAACACAGGTTAATAGAATATGTCCACTAGATGACAGCACTTTCCTAAGCTTTTAGTTTGTACTAAATTCAGAAGTTCCAGCCAGACTTCTAAAAGAAGCAAAAGAACTTAAACGACTATTCTAAGCAAGAAAGCATGAAAATTAAAAACAATAGAATTTGGTATTAGAAAAATACTCTAGAAAAGTTGAATGCACAAACCTATCAGTAAGTTCAAGAAAAATTCTGAGCTGCAATAACCGATCAATTGCCACCCTATGCTTGGAGAACCCATCTGGCAGAACCCACTCTTCCATAGACTTGGCCGTAACAGGGGATTCAATAAATAGCATTTGTAAAGTATACTTCTTAGCTAATGGTGGCAAAGACCTGGCCAAAAGGAGAATAAACTAAAGTAGATGAGCAGCAAATTATTCAGCTATAGAACCCCAAATATGATAATTCTTGAAAGAGAATCTTCTTAAACATAGCTTGCCTCTTGTCAATATCCTAAAGCCAATGCATATTTCCTTGAAAAGAAAAAGAAATCATATTTCATCTGGACAAATAATTCAAGTTACAAGAGCAATTTGAATAAGAATATTAAACAAAAAGGTGAGGAAAGTCCTCTAAGCAAGATGCAAAATATAATGAACGATAACAATCTACGCAAAGAAAAAACAAGCATAATTAGGTCACAAATGCATGCAAAAAAGAAAAGAAATCCTCATTCACCATTGAACTTTAAAAGCTAATATAATTACTTGAAATTGGATTTTAGTAAATGACTAGAAAGATTGGAGAGACACATCATAGACACCCTTTAAGCACATAAGAACAGGATGACAACCCAAAACTTATGGTATGGCTGAGAATAAGGATTCAACATTGGATTCATCACCATCTTCAATCTCACAATTGCGTCCAAGGGAGAATAGGCACGAATGGCAATAGAAGATAATCAAATACATAAGAGACACATACATGGTTATGATCGGCAAGCAATGAAAATCATGGACTTGAAATGTTACGGAAGTGTTGGCCAACCAAAAAATTCTATAGGAAATGTACAATATCATTTAAGAAGTTATATGGATTTTTTGCAAATATAATGGCCTGATATATGCTGTGCAAATATTGGTCCACCATGATAAATATAGTGAAAATAAAATGTGCCAAACTGTGCCAAGAGCTAAGACCTAAATGTATTTAAACAAAAAAAGAAAATGCAACGCAGATGAAAACAAAGTAGCGTAATTGTTAAAGTAATCCATAAAGAATTGGTCAATCCATCAATACTAACATACATCATAAAAATTTTAAAAAAAAAAAACATACATTATAAAAATGAATATGAACAAATTTGGATATGAAAACAATTAAAAAGTAAAACAAAAAGCTTAAGAAAGACTTGGATTGCTATTCCTTTAGCATACAGAGGAATAAAAGCCCCTTTTGTTACCAAAAACAGGGCCTAATAACTCCTAACTAGTTGTAAATGAAAGCTACTGACATAAATTGAGGATATAGATTTCAAGAAACAAATGCTCATAGTGGAACAATAAGTTACATGGTGCACAGCTCAATTTGATCCACAGTAAACCATTTCAATTCTTTCATCCCATCAATTTGTCTGACAATACAATCTGCTATAATACCTTCAAATAATTTTTATAGACTTGGATAATGTTACTTGTAATAAAGAAAAAATTCCATCTTTCATCTGCTTTCAGGTTTTCCCCTCCATTCAAACCTCTGAACAAAGAAGCATTAAAAAAAGGATTATCATCTTGATTTATCTTCTATGCAATTCCATCTAGGCATCTGAAATTCGGTACTTAATAATCAAAATTTTGAAAATAGAAAGACTAGTAATCAATAAAAGTAGGCAGGATGAACGGCAGGGCTTCAGCTTACGCATCGAAGGAGAAATTAACATACTCGTGCATGCATGTTCAGAGCAAGACGACATTCAGTTTAAGTTGCAGTACTTTTTTAAAAAGAAAGTTCAATTCCAGAAAACAAAACCCTGCAGCATAAGTACATTCAATGAAATCATATCAATTTTCTGAAGGTAATTTGGTATAAAGAAGAAATCTAGCAATTTCAACTAAAAATAAAACACAAATTCATTTTTCTTGCATCCCTTTCTACTTTGCATCCACCAAAATCCCATCCCTAATAAATCCAGAGAATGGAACAAATACCTAAGCAAGGCCTCACAGATGAAGCTGCTCTCATAGAGCTTATCGAGCTTCGCAGAGGGCAGCGCCGCCACCATGTCCATAAAGTTCCTCGCGACGATCCTGACCTGCGGCATTTTCCTCTCCACCAAATCGCGGATGCCGCAGAAATTCAATATCTATTGATGACGAAAACTGTATTAGGGTTTTCACCAAATATCGACCAATATCTCCTCTTCGGCGACCTCGCACTGCCCTCTTCTTCTTCCGAGGCCTTACTCTGCCCCGCCCTTGTCGTTGGCCGCGACTCGCGAGCGAGCGGAGCGAGAGAGAGAGAGAGAGAGAGAGAGAGAGAGAGAGAGGCGCAAGGTGAAACAAGGATTTTTAACCGTGGAATAAGAAATACAAAAGGCTAAATAGCAAATAGGTCCCCTTCATTTGAGCCTTTTTATGTTTAGATCCTTTTAATTTTCAAATCAAACTAACAAATCCTCTAATTTGAGAAATAATGAAATTAATTTTTAAATTTTTTAATTTATAACAGCTTTATTCCTTTTTTATGAAATAACTGCCTCATTCTTGATCATTTATATATGGTTTCTTTTTTATAATACTCAAAGCTGAGATTAATATCTGTTATTTAGTTAAAATTTAATCTAAATAGTTTCAGTCATTTTTAAAAGTATTTTATTTCATTTTTTGTAATCATAAAAATATTGAAATTAAATAAATGACAAATTTAAATCAAGCTATTGTGCCTTAAAACTTTATTATTTTGATAAGCTAATGTGCTTAAACAAAAATGTGTGTTTCTAACATCTATGAGTATGAAGTAAGAAAAATTTAGGGTAAATTATATTCATATTTTTTGGATTAGAGCGAGCGTTGTATAATTTTATGATTTTAAATTTTTAATATCTCAATATATAAAATAGATTAAAAACTCAATTAGGTCCCTGAAATTTTTTTAAACACTTTATGGATATCCATGTATAAGATTTCTTTGTTAATAAATACATTCCAAAAATAAAAGGTTTTTTTTAAATAATTTTTAATATAAAATTATTTTTATATTTATATTATTTTTTTCTCTCTCTTTCTCTTTCTCCCCTCTTTTTCTCAATCTCTTCTTCCTTGGGATGCTAACATCATTGTTATCGCGACTTTCCAACTTATCGACATCTTATGCGTTGGAGAGAGAAGAGAAAGAAGGGGACGGGATACCCTTCTCCACCTACTCCTCTACGGGAGGGAGAAGGGCAGGGAGTAGGAGAGGGTGAGTTACCACGCATCTACCACTTGCTTGCCTGTGGGAGGGAGATGAAAAGAGGGGCGAGAAGGGCGGATTGTCGTCCTACCCTTGCATGGATCTTGGAGAGAGGGGAGAGAAGGGTGGGCTACCCTCCTACATCTGTATAGAAAAAAATATTACATGTGGCAAGTAATCCACTTCAGTATTTCATTTTCCAATCACACAACGCCACATAGAGTGAGCAGGCTCCACTGTGCGTAAAAATATCAAAATTGATTTAATACGAGTTTAGCGAAACAGACCGTCCGATTGATTGACTAGATTATTTGGTTGACCCGACTAGACCACTTGGTCAGCCTAATCGAATCGTTTGGTTGGCTGACCAAACTGTCCATTCGGCCACTAGAAAAATAGGTATTAAAAGTAGGTATATATATTCAAATAAGCAAGTATAATATGAAATCAGATAAGTATCAATTAAATAGAATATAAGTATATGTGATGCTTACTATTTTGGACATATATATATTTTTAAGCTACAACTATATACATATTTTTAATACTTACTTTTCTGGCGGCTAAACAGACACTCCAGTTGACTGACCAAATCGTCCGGTCAGTAGTCCATCTTGTTAAACATGAGTTAACACTATTAACAATATTTTGCGCGCAACAGACCAGCTCACTTTATGTGGCGTTGCGTAATTGGCAATCGCAAAACTGACGTCAATCGTCCATTTCACGCAATAATTCGATCTCCTTGCATAAAACACAAAGGAGAGAGGGACATAAAGTTTAGAGAGAAAAGAGAGTCAAGAATTTGCATTATTCATAGAGTTCATCTATTATAAAAATTGAATTGTACAATTAATATATCTCGATAATTTACGACGCATTGTTAGTTATAGATGAAATATTTTTAAAAAAATCACAAATTTTAAAATACATAGAGTTATTGAGAAGCAGTTTCAACCACTTATTGCCGCATCAAAAATATTGTAGAATTCATCCTCTAAAATAAATGTTCTGTAAGGTCAGTTTGTTTGTAAGGTTAAATTTAATAAAATTTAAATTAAATTTGAATAGAGATATTTTTTTATTAAAATTGTGACTGATGTGAAGTAAAATTAGTTATTATGTTGGGGTGTGTGAGGGTTGCGATATAAAGTTAGTTATTATATTGGATATGTGAGGCATGTGATATAAGTTAGTTATTATTTTAGTAATATGTATAAGATGTGAAGTAAAATTAATTTTTAATATTAAATTTTATGTATGATGTGATATGTTTGATTAAAATTAAATTAAATTAATTTTAAATGAGCAAAGAAACAGGACCAGTATTTATTTATGCCCTAATTTGAGAAATTTAGATATAATTTACCTTAAAATTTGTCATAGGTAGCATGATTAAAAAAAATATCTGGTAATGAGTTGGTTATTTTGGGATTAGAATGAGATAAAAAAATTATTTTAATTTTATAATATAAAATCAATTTATTTAATTAACAGAAATTGAATTGTATGTGAAGTAAAGGTAATTTTTTATTAAAAATGTGTAAGAAGTGATATAGATTTAATTTTTAGTATTAAAATTTATATATAAAATAAAATTAAATTAAATTAAATTTTTAATATTATAATTTATATAAATTGTGATATAAATATAAAAATTTAATGATATAAATTTAGCAGAAATTTGGGACAACTATTTAGGCCCATATGATTAAAGCAAGAATCATGTCTGAATAATTATTTCTTAATTATTCATAATGTATTAAAAAAAATATTTTAAAATTATACTTTTTTTAATAAATATTTTAAAATTTACCTTTTCACACACTTACACACAAATACGTGCATATAATTATGCGCATCTTATATAAATATTATTTTTACATGTATAGCTATATAAATTATAATATAATTATTTATATAAAATAAAATTTAATTATTTTAAATAAACAAAAAATTTATCATTTAATATCTTTTAAAATAATAATTTTACTTTTATATAATGATAATTTTATTTCAATATTATTCGGTTCTATTAAAATAAATATTTCATCAGTATTTTCTAGAATATTATTACCCACTCAACATCAAGAAAAGCATTTTAAAAATTATGCTTGAATTCGTGATACACATTTATATCTCATTATGAAATAAATCATTTTAAAAATCGTGCCATTCAAACTAAATGGCAACAATGTGTCAAAATTTGTGAATGCGACTGTCATAAATTTTTTCAAAAATAATATAATATTATATTATATTATTTTTAAAAAATTTATTTAATTTAATAATATTTATAAATAATTTTCTATAAAATTATTAATTAAAAAATAATATCTAAATATAATAGCATCTAAATTACATAACACTAAGATAACAACAAATCAAACGCCTCTTAAAGCTTTTCCTTCTAAAATTATGCTATCTTTTAAATTAAATTGAGTATTTTTTAATAATAAAACATATAAGGCTCGTTTGGTATGAACTTTTTTTTGCACAACATAAATTTTAACTGTAAAAATCAATTTTATTTCACATTCAATATATACTAAAAAAAAATACTATAAATAGCATAACAATAAAAAATTAAAACCTTCATTGTAAAATCATCGGCTTCTTTTTAAATTCTGAGTTTGAGCCGATCCAAACTCAAAGATAAAAGGTATCCAATTCGAGCAATACTTTAATAAGACGTAACAAAACTTAACAAACATCCTCAAAACATACCATAAAACCTATATATAATCAACTGCCTTGTTGGCGGATCTATAAACATGTATGACTATGCTGCTATTTGGGCAAAATAAAATATGCGCAGAAGAAGCAGTGTTGGCCGGAGAGTTGAGCTTCTAAGTTGCTCATATGATATCTGTGATGATTGCGGTTGAGTGACCCTTAATCTAGATGCCCACTACTCCACTATCTTGAGAGCCTTTTCTGCCACTACTCTCCCCGCTGCTAGGGATGTTTGGCGGGAAAGGTGGCTCCCCTAGCTACAAGAAGGGAGCCCTCGCGGTCTTGGACAACAACTCCAGCTCTCGCCATGCCGCCTTTTTTGACTGCTCCGCTAAAGTTTACTTTGATCTAACTCAAGGGAGGAGGGTTCCGGTGTGAGGCTAAAGCTCTATTTGGTAATGAGAAAAAAAAGATGGTTTACTTAGGATTTTTAGTTATTTTTGAAATACATATATGATATGAAATAAAGTGAATTTATTATATTAAAAATTATAAAGAATGTGAAATAAAGTTGATTGATTTATTGAAGATTGTGTTAAAAGTGAAATAAAGTGATTGTTTAATATTGAAATTTGTGAACGATGATATATAAAAAAAAAAAAAAATTACATAAATTTAAGATTTTGGACATATCTAAAATTAGTCATGTTTTTTTACCTATTGCCAAACAGGGCCTATGGGATTCCCTGAGCCAAGCTAGCTTGTAGAACTCTAGTTCCCCGAGGACCGAAGTGAGCCTCCAGAATTGGCCGCCAGTGCTTGTAGTGTCACTGCCATTGGTGGAGGGCGAGGCTTACAATGGACTCGTTCATTCCTAACTCTCCAAATGTGGTCGATGGCCACAAGTAGTATTTTAATAGAGTTACTATTACAGTTTCGAATAGAACAGAATATACTATTTATATCCAGATATCTAAATAGTATAATATAACATCAATATAATATTGAATCAAAATCCTCTTAAGTAATGTCTAGATGTCACCCTAATAATAATAGAAGAAAGTCAAGCTAGATTAGCTTTCAATTATTATCTTTTTATATAATAATATTGAACCAAATAAATAATAATTTACAGATAATGACATCTAGATAACATTGATATTTACGTAACATGAACATCTAGATATTGTTCAAAGAAATGCCATCAAAGATAACTTCAAACACACACACATTTGCAACTTTGCATGAGACTTCATGAAATTTTCTGAGAAAATAGCCAAATTCCACATAAATTGAGACAAACTCCATGAAATTAGATAAGAAGTTTATCAAGCTACCATGGAAATTAACTAGTATGCAACAACTTGAAATAACCCTAAGCAAACTTAGAATCACTGAACGACATGAATTTAGGCGTATGAGCCTCAGCAAATAAATCATCTTAAGATTGGATCAAGCTCAGAAAGGTAATCTTGTTTTCAATTCCAGTAATGTTCAACAAAACAGGCAAAAAGACAATATTCATCAAACCAGAGAATAACTTGGGAACAAGGGGATAATGAGGAAGAAGAAATAGATTTGAAATCTCAGCAGCCATCAATAAAAACATCCTCAATCCCTCACCCGGAAGCCATTATAGAATAAATAGGGTTAGGCATTATCTTCTCTACGTACAATGTGGTTGGCTACAAGCGAATCAGGTGGAAATCATACAAGCGAGTAGAGCGACATGGAGGCCGGTGGCAAGGGGGAAGGCATCGGGTTGAAGAAAGCGATTTCTTGGTTTGAGCTGGCCAGCGATCCTCGCTCATGCGCAAAGCATGGAGGATGTGAACCTGGCATGCCTCAACAAGAAGGGAAGATCATCCTTCAATTACTCATGTTCATGTTCAAGCTTGTTTCACGTTCCATTGTCCAAGCCTGCGTACATGTTCATGCGAGCTTTTTGCTACACTGTTTAAGCTCAGCTTGTTTAGAAATGAATGAGCTCGAGAGATCAATTCAAGCTTGTTAATGAACCAAAAAATTGAGCTCCTCATAGATCAAAGTTGTAACTGAGATAAGCATGTTCACGAAAAATTCACAAACCAAATAAATCTGAATTATCCATGAACAGAAAAAAAAAATAACTAAAAAAAATTATTGTTTTCTGTAGACAATGATATTGAATAATTAAATGATTAACTATAATACTAAAATAATATTAATCATTCCATTATTCAAACTTAAACAAGCATATTCATAATCTTTGTATGCATCGTTCACAAATATAAACCAGCTAAACATTAATATGCTCAAACTTGTGCATCAAGAGTTGAGCTTTTAATAATATGGTCAAGCTCATTCATTAAGCTTGATGAACAAACATGAATAAACCCTTATCGAGCCAAATATCAAGCAACTCGTTGAAAGCTCTGTTTATTTACAATCCTAGCGCCTATGGCTAACAACCATAGATTATGGTGCCTTGCCCCTTATCTCCATCTCCCATTTTCTCTTATTACTTGAATTTTTGTAGGTTCCGTTGTGATGCGTTGCCGCTGTATGTCATGTTGTATCACGCCACATCATGGAACAAGCACTCATACGTCCTATCCCCTCCCCTCCCTTCTCCTTCACCTTCTCCTTCTTCACCTTCTTTTTCTTCTCAAGTCTCTCCTCCTGTTTATCCTCCTCTTTCTCCTTCTCCTTCTCCTTCTCCTCTCCCTCCTTTTTTCTTTTTTTTCTTTTCCTCCTCCACTTTCTCCCTGTTTCATACAAGGTGTTTATGTGAAGTGCTCTGATGCAACTTTAACTTAATGCATGGTAGTTTGATGGATGCTTTCTACTAAATGTCAAACAAAAATAAGCTCGAACAAGTAGTTAGAGAAAACCAAGCAAGCAAACTATGGCCTAGACAAGCCCTAAGTATAAAATATAAAACAAATTAATTTTGAAGAATGAAAAATTAGATGAGGATAGCATTCATCCACAAGTAAATGGGAAAACCTCCGTACTCAAAGGATTAATGAAAAAAACCTTCATACTCAAAGGATTAATGAAAAAAACCTGTGAAGCAAACCTCATACTAATGCAAACTCTTATACATAAGGGTAATAATTTCAACAATAAACTAAATGAAAACAGCTAGAAAGATTCACAACATCATTAGAATTTGAGGGATAACAAGGGAAGGAAACAGGAGTTTTGAGTAAAAGTGAGAAGTCCAATTCGGTGATGGCTCCTAATAGACGATGACGGCTAAGTTAAAGACAAATAGCGACGGTAAGTTAAAGACAAATAGCGACGGTAAGTTAAAGACAAATAGCGGCGGCAACAAGGATAGGAGCGGTGGCGACAGCCTAGAAGAGCAGAAGCGGTGACGGGAAGCCCAGCGGCGACAACGGCCAGATCAGTGACGGCTAGGTCCGAGCGGATGCAGGGGGCGACTCACGGGTTATTCCTTATATGTCCTGATTAAATATTTGTCAAACGCCAAAAAACATTTCCTTCTAATCTTCTCCTTATTATATTTATAGGAACCCAAATTAATTTGAGCCCTTTGATCAAGCATTTAGATACTAGAGTTCAAATTAATTGAGGATTGGACTCTTCAAAAAATTGTGTTGGACCATTAACAAATGGGCACAATCAACCCTCTCAAAAACCAAACCATAATAAAGCCCATATACTGCCAAATAGGCACAAATAAATTCTAAATACATATCACACCCCATCATCTCTTTCCTTATATAAATACATATTTCCTTCTCTCACACACAAGGTCCAAAACATGCAAGTGATAACGACAAATAAAATGTCTAAAATGCACATAAATAAATGCAAGAAAATAAAATATAGCACAGCATGTTGATGAAGTCAACCCCCAAGTAACGCTTGAAGTCAGTGGCAAAGTCAGTACTCTACATGTACCATATCAGCTCCACCCGGCTGCAAAGAGCTCGACTCCAACGAGTGACAATGCCGATGATCCCACCAGTACTTGGGATGACAGCATGGTGGAGCTAAGAGAAAAGAGTCTTCTAATGGAGCAAAACCTCTCCATCAAATCAGAAATCTGCTAATACCCTCCCCTAAACCTGCTCGCTAAGTATGCTTTCTGAAACTAGAGATCTAGTAATGCGCCTACTCGTCAAGTCAGGTCAGATCTAGTGCTAGCCGCGATGCTCGAACTCTTTCCCTTGTGGTGTCAACTGACACTACTAGTTGTATCTCTTTATGTCGAGGTGGTAGGGCTATCAGGAGTGTCAGGAATAAATGAAGAAGGAAGAACTAATGGGATGACAGCATGGTGGAGCTAAGAGAAAAGAGGCAAGTACTAGTAAAGGGCTCAATGTAATAAGTTAGATCAGTCACATTGAAGATTGGACTAATTCCAACTCTAGCAGGAGATCAAATTCATAGGCATTATTATTAATCCTCCTAAGTATCTTGAAGAGTCACATCTTCTTAACTGCTAACTTTTTATGTGTTTTTAAAGGGACCTGCTCTTGATGGATTTTCTCCTACATCAAAATCAGCACACCTGCTATGTTTATCTACCTCAGTCTTGGCCTTGTCAAAGTTTATAGCTAACTTCTTTCTAATTTCTATATGAAGCTCACATATGTATTGTGCGAATGCAAATGCAAACTCATTGGTTATATAAATAAAAGGAAGTTCAACTAGATCTAGAGGTATGTGAGGAAAATATCTAATGACTGATTCAAAGGGACTCTCACTCGTAAAATGATTGACAAAATTGTTGAAGGTAAACTCGACTACAGATAAGATCAAGTCTCAACTAGAAGGTCGCTATTCGACTAGGCATCGCAACAACCAATAAGTTACCAAGCTTTTGTTTACCACCTCTATTTGTCCATCAGTTTGGTGTGGTAAGCAGTAGAATACAAAAACATGCTCACCTAACTTCTTGCATAATATCTTCCAAAAATAACTCGTAAATTTTGTCTTAATTTGACACCATTATTTTGGGAAGACCGTGGAGATGGACAACTTTAGCGACAATGATCGATCGATCATAACTGATCGATCAAAGACATGCGATCAATTAATCAATCGATTAGATGATCGATTAATCAATCGATTAGATGATCGATCAACTAAAAATGCACTCTGCCAATGATCGATCAATCATCGATCATTCTTTAATCAATCATTTGATCTACATATATCACGACATTGTCACATGACACCTATCATAATAATAAACAACTCATCAGAGGCTTAACTACAAGACCCACCCATCAAGCAGATATGAAAGCTAACCTTAGTAATGGTACAAGTAACTCAAGATAAAAGGCTTATCTTCTTCAATAGTTCACACAGATGGCAAGGTTTCACCTAGATGTCAACTCTTTACCACCTGGAACTGTAGTATGTTCCAAGTTTTGAGGAGTTTGACTATTAAAGCAGTATGTGAGCTGACTTTAGAATGTCATAAGACAATTCAATCCATATCTGATGTTGGCATCAAAGCAATGTGTGTATGAGCGATTGTGTATAATATATAAAAAGCATATAACAAAACACGATTGATTTAGAATCACAAGAAATGTAAAGAGATTACATAATAATAACTAGATACTTTAAATCTATCAGTTGCAAAAGAAATCATGTATGACAATTTTATTCCTGAGAAAGACATTTCAAACTTGTAACGAAGTAATTAATCGAGACGATGAAGGAGATACTCAACTTGAACAAACTTCGTAAGAGGCATAATCCAATCTCCATATAGCTTGGAGACAACGGAAGGGTTTACCTTGTAATCCTCTTTGTCAACCTTGTCCTCCAAGGTCACCTGCTGACCAAAAACCATGGCTTTCTTCTCCACTCTCCTCTTCACCATCTCTTCTACAGTTTCAAATGTGAGCATCTTCATCAATGCATCTCTGTCCTGCATTTGATGTGAATATATTTGTAGCTAATGAGATGAATTTAGTCTTCCCCCTCCAAGTATCTTCTTTCTAAAGAAACTTTGTGCAATCAGGACAGAATTATAAATCAAACTCAAAAATTGCTCCAAACTTAAAACTAATTTTTGCCTTGAATGCTAATAATTTAGAGTTAGACTTGAAAGGTGATTCCCCAGATTTGAGATGAGATGACTCGAACTTAAAAGGATTCAGATTCAAGGCAGTGGTAAGGCCAAGTTCAAGGTAATCAAACTCGCTTGACTTCAAATATTTTTTTTGACTTCCAACATTTGCTGGTCCTAGGTATTAAAAGGAAAAAGGCGAAAAAAGGGACCTTAGCACGGATTGCAGAGCTGTAATCCTGTGGGGAATCTCTAAACTTCACCTCTGCAACAAATCTGCCATAGTGGATCCTTCTTGATAAGGCCTGTGTACAGAATTCTGCATTTGAATGCAGTATTTGAAACAGTACATTTTCTGGCAAGACAAAATGAAATACTATAACTTGTTTAAGAATAAACATGGTTTAACTGAAACTCAGAAAAGTTCATGTTAAGCATACTTTCATCTTGAGGTTACTGCAAAATCTAAAAGAAGATTTTAGATGCTTTTTTAAAAACAATTCACACTGCTTGTGTGAAAATTTATTGTCTATTTTACAAAACACTGACGCAGGAGAGTTGTGGTGGGTTGGCAGCATGTCGTTTATGATGAATTTTGTCCCACTCAATGACTCCGGATAAATTTTGTTGTTGTTGTGGTTTTATTTTGAGGAAAAATTTAGTAAAAAATTAAACAAGTTTAAGCTTAAATTTACTCACCTGGAGGCACACGAGGTCTGATGCCATAGCCAAAGCATAGTTACCATCATCACCCTTTGAAGTAAATAGAGGAAGCAATTCATTAAAATACATGTTCCATATTTTCTTGTTTATGTTCACAGATGCGGCAGGTGGATGTAGCACCTATTAATGAAAAATTTTGTGAATGATTTGAAATATTAAGGGGAAAAAATGTTAGCAGCAGACTGACCTGTGGGTAATTGTATGGAGAAAGCAATGGAGAAGGTAAATCATCGGAGAGAAAGGGAACCTCCTCTGGGTTAAGGTACCTTCCTGCCTGTTAAAATGTGATATTTCATGATTCATTCAGTGAAAATTCAAGATAATTAAGTTGAGCAAAATACTTATCATTTATTTAAAAATGATTTAAGATCCCTAATACACGCATATATATAATATCTAAAATATTCATGATATTATTATACTTGAAATGCAGAAATTGAGATGGATGAGTGATCACACTAAAATAGACCGCATTAAAATGTATCAATGAAAGGGTGAGCATGACCCCTATTTAGGATAGGACGGGAAAATGACATTTAGGTTGAGTTGCCTATGTCCATCATGGACCATCAAAGGCCTCTATATGTAAAGGTGAAGAGATCCAGGTCATAGTGATAAAAAAGATGAGGGGACAGACAAAAAAAGACTTGATATAAGGTAATAAGAAATTATCATAAATTACATGCGCTCACGAAAAGCTTCGTTTCACATAGAGCGCAATGAAGAAGAGAAATTCTTGTAGCCAAGTTCAAGTAGTTGGGACTAAGGTTGTTGATGGTTTGCATTTGCATCCAAGTTAGAACCTTTGATTCTATTAGGCTTAGTTTTGTTCCACCCACACAAAAATAAAAATAAAAAAACTGAAGGTGCATGTGCAGTTGCATACATAAAAACCTTTGTCAAGAGGCCTGGATGATCCTTATAATCCTAGGCAAAGGAGGTATCAAGGTATATCTTTCCAAGGTGTCCAGTTTTAGGTCGGCCCCTATGACCTCTCTCTATGAATTGTGTACATATATGTATATAGGTTAAGGTCCAAATAAATAATGTGAATTTTGTTACTAGAACATTGTAAACATATCATGATAAACTAACTACATTACAACTTTTTGCTTTAAAAGAAACAATATGCTTTAAAGAAATATATTGAAGAACAGGACTTAAGTAATACTGAAGGGAATTTTCTCAATAATAGTGAAGCAATGAGAATGTCCAAATAGCATGTCAAACATATTTATGTGTGATTCAAGCAACATGGGCTTTTCATGCTTGCATATTGGAAACGTATGATTCTAACTCATAATATTCTAACTGTCCATTTTCACTCTTACAATGAGTTATGGTGTGGTTTATTCTGAAGGGAAAGGGCTTATCTCCTATCCATTTGTGAATCTTTCTTATCCTGAGCTTTGTTGCAGAGCCGTGGACTTACTCAACAGTTTACTTTTTTTATTCCTTTTAAAAATCTATGATTTCGTGAACAAATATATCGCATTACCTCAATTTGAACATCTGAGTAGCTGAACTTAGATACCACCTTCTAACACCTATGCTATAAGAAACTTGCTAAGATATGAAGTTTTGAATCAAAATCTTAATGAATGACCAAGGTGAATCATGCAAATTTTACTAATGGAAGCTAGATGATATTGTATTTCTTATATTTAAATAAGAATGTTGATATTTCCCCTTTCCATGTGATAGCTTTTGACTTTTTGCCACTCATGCTCATGGAGAGCGTTGCTTTACAAAGAGATGAAAAACAGAAGATCAATCCATGTGGGAAAACCCAACTAGTTCGTGATTGAAGCTTTGGGTTATTGTTGTCACTGTATATCTTTCATTTTCTGATCTTATTGTTTGGAGAAGTTTTTGATTTTCTGCCTTTTGTCATTTCAACGAGTTTCCTTTCTCTTGTAAGGGTGATCCCTAAAACTTGACTCAGTGAATTATCTCCAAAACTTGAATGAAAAGAACAAAGAATACTGCCTCCCAAAACTCTCACTCTCTTCTTCATTTTAATTCTATTTCCCCCGATTCTTCTCTTCTTCCTCCTCTTCCTTCTTCCTCCTCTTCCATCTTCCCCTTTCCCGTTCTACATTACATAGATTCCTTGTTCCTATGTCTTTCTATAGCTCAAAAACAAAATCTATGCCCTGTACTACCCTTCAGCTTAAATATAAGTTGTTGTTGATGTTGCTGTTGTCGTTATTTTTGTTGTTGTTGATTTAAACATGCTAAACTTCCATCAAACAAATTTTCCACCTGATCTCTAAATCCAACTATTAAAATAAAGAAACAGCAGATGTAAGCAAAAAAAGGATTTAAAATAACCAGAAATATATTTAAAAAAGAATATCAACCTTGGCATGAAGTGCCTCTGCCTCCTTCACAAAGAGCTCAGCCAGAGAGCTGCCGGTCGAGGACTTCAAGGACAATGAGTCGTAGGCTGGAGCGTTGTACGGGTGCCGGGATCTTTCGATTAGGCTGAAAATGATCGAATCTTCCTGCCGGATAAGCGAATCCCTCACCGATTCGAGGCTCAACTGCTTCGAAACCTCCCCCAAATCACTGTTGCAACAAAAAGAGGAAACACGCGGCAGCAAACAGCGTAAGGAAGAAAAAATCGAGAAGAAGACGATGGAAATAAGAGCGAGAGAGAAGAGGAAAAGGAGGACAGAATGGGGAAGAGGTGAAAACCTCGGGGAGTTCTTTGATGAAGCCATGGACGATTCCTCTCGGTTCTTCGATGTCTTCCTTTTCTTGAGTAAATTTGAGCCTGGTCCCTTATGCTGGACCTAATACCACTTCAAGAATATTTTATTTTTTAGTCCCTGAGATTTATTAATTTTCACGTTAGGTTTTTTTTTACTATTATACAGTCAAATTTCTATGAAAAAAAAAAAAGAAAATACCCTCCCACATTATTAGGTTCGTTGGATCACAGACGGATCAAAAACATTTTCTTTTTAGTCCCTGAAATTTATTAATTTTCATGTTAAGTCTTTTTACTATTAGACTGTCAAGTTTCTATGAAAAAAAGAAAATGCTCTCCCCCAATATTAAATCCACTTAGGCCTTCTTTTAGTTTGAAAAAATTAAGACAAAAAATTTTAAATTATTTTATCTCATTCTAAATAAAATTTAATATTAAATAATTATTTTATATTACATTCAACATAATTTTATTTTACATTCAACGTAATTTTTAATATAATTAATTTATTTTATATTATATTATACATATTTTTTTTTTAAATTATAAAAATATTTTTTAATCTTCAAACTAAACAATGCCTTACTAAGTTCTTCAATCTCCAAGAAATACTAAATATTATTTAAAATCTATGTTTTCTGTAAATTTTTTTAATGATCTTGAATGAAATTGTTTAGAAGTTTTGAAGCTCTCAAATAAATTTTTTTTAAATTATGTCCTTTTTTTTTGAAAATTAAAATTGTATACTTACATAATAGTATCTCCTATATGATATTTAACTAAATATTTTTAATTAATAAATCTCTAATATTAGGGCTTGTAAAATTTTGTGATCTCATTATAGAGGTATTGTCCATTTCAAAAAACTGTATGACTTGAGTACTTCCTAGAAGAACACTCATCCGAGTGTTACTCCAGCCCAAGCACGTTTAACTATGAAATTTTTATCATTAGTCTCACAGTTTTTCTCAAAAGATGCCTCTACTATTTGAGATCACGTTATTTACTTATATAGCTCAGAATATTCCTTCCTTTTTTATGTGGGACGATTCATTCTTGTGTCCCTCTCACCACTCATTATTCGGCATAGAAGCCTGCTAGGAGCTGCATTTTGCCTCACTGATTCCTTTCTCTTAGGACATCACCGGGCGATCACTCCCCGTCCTCTTCCTCTATGGGCATCACAAAGCTAGACCTTTGTATAGCAAAATTGTTTATGGCCCAACCAACTATTTATTTCAGTAATTCACTGGGCAATATAGTCAATTTAGAACAGATACATTGACATTATCGAAAACAAAGTTGGCTAACAAAGTTAAGCACTCGATTAAACTGATAATAAATTTGATTAACCGTAAAATACACCACTTTACTCGAGTTACTCTAGAATATATTCATTTTATGAGCCAAATTCGTAATAGACAACACTATTTTCTTTCTCCAAATCAGAAACATCTAGTTATTATAATGCTAACTGTCTCTAAATAGATCAAGGGATATGTGGGATTACTTAGAATATTTTTATTTAAGTTTAATTTCAACTATTATTAAATTTTATTTCTGCAAACAAGCATTAAATCTTTACCCAACAGGGGATCAATTCAAACTCAACTCATAATTAAATTCAAATATTAATTTTTAGTGAGTTTGAATTATATAGTGTGTAATAACTCATTTAAGAATTGTCATATTAAATTTATTTCTTCTTATAAATAAGCCCTAGAGCTTTCAAAAGTAAATCACAACCTGTAGTTTTGATATGATGCGTTGAGATTCCGATAGTTGACGAACCACCTTCTAAATGCGTAGCATCATGTGCGGGACGTACCTGCATCTTGTTATTCTGTTATCACATTGGTGACATATATTTGTTAATTCTGATTATTCATTTATATAAAATTCATACATATTAATTTATATGCAAAACATGATACATGATAATATTATAAGATGACAAAATAATATTATAAATTATTCTGATATTTCTGATCTATTGGTACCTTAAGCTATAAAATCTCGTCTAGCCTGTTGTAAAGTGGTAATCTCTATCTATATGACGGACATGTTATTTTTAAGGTAAATAATCTATTGCCAAAAAAAAATTGCAAATCTTCAAAAATGATATTTCTTTATATTCCATATAGCCCCACTGATTTATCTTTTGCCTCTAAGTTTGATTGTTTTTTTTTTACTCTCGTTTAAAGTTGCCCCGAGTGACCTGTCTTGTGCTTAAACTTATGTAATTCTATTTTGAGATCAATAAAAATATTTTTTTTCTTATAATTTATTATGTGATTTTGACTGTTAGTCACCCCTTATTTTGTAGATGATTGATTTATATAAATGAGAGTGTGATCAGGTATTTAGTTAAATGTTTAAATTTTATTGTGATATTACATTTTTTGAAAAATTAATAATATTATAGTACTTTAAAATTTATAAAATTATATATAAAATTACTTAAAATCATATGATAGTTAGATATCCCTTTAAAAAAAAGATATTCAGATGTCACTGCACACCAATATCATTTCATATTCACACAATGGCCATCATTGATTTACCTAAAAATGAGCTCAAAAATTAAATAAAATAATTATTTTAAGGATAAATAATATTTCTGCCCCAAAAATCAGCAATAAATTAAATAAATAATATTTGATAAATAATATTAATATTTAAATAAAAACAATATCAATCCAAGGTATCTTTTTTACACTATTGCTTCTAAATATATTCCAATCATTTCAAATTGTTCCCTCCAATTAAGAGATACTAAACTTTTAACAGCTCTTAAATTAACTAGAGTTATATGAGGGAGTTAAAATTTGATAAAAAATAATTTAATATTATGATGTAAATTATATTATATTATTATTGACAATTATGATAAGGGATAATTACTTATATGTCACACAATTTAGTTTTATTTATGGCTTATCCATCCATTCTTAGTTAATTACATTATGCACACTCAAAACATTATAAAATCTTACATACACATATTTTAACTTATTTCTATTATAATGAGTAATCATAATTTTTCAATAACCTAATTATAGTTAGATTACAAAAAATCTGGGCCGTTCATCATATTATTTTAAGGATATTTAAATATTTTTGAGTGAAAATCTTAAAATCTTAATGTTTAGGTGGCGGCAAAGGAAGGAGACATCTGTGACGTGAATTGATTTTAGTACAAATCAATGCTTTAGTGTGGTACTGAGGAAGAGAAAAAATATGTACCATCAAGAGTAAAAATATAATTTTAATGATTTACTAACGAAATATTTTTTTTTCAAATAGATTTTGATTAAGTTTTAACTCAATGTGTGTATGTAAAATTTTATAATGTTTTGAGTGAGCATAGCATAATTAACTAAGAATGGATGGGTAAAACATAAATAAAACTAAATTGCGTGGCATGTAGGTAATTATCCCTTATAATAAATGTGAAATAAAATTAATTTATTTTATTAAAGAATGTAAAAATATAAAATAAAATTAATTTATTTTATTAAAGTACGTGTAAAATATGAAATTAAGTTATTTTTTAATATTTAAATTTATGTATAATGTAATATAAATATAAAATTTTGATGAAATTATTTTCAAATAGTTTTAAGGAATTTAAAGCCGCAATCAAATGACACCAAGAACATTTAGCAATTGGTTGAAAAAGTCAAGTTACTTGGCTAAAAGTGCATTACATTGATTTAACATTAATTTTCGACAATAAAAGATAATTTTATATCATTTTTTATACAAATTTTAATATAAAAAATATAATTTATTTTATATTTTTTAAAATTTTATTATGATTATTACTTTATTTCGTATAGATAAATTTAATATAATTAATTTTATTTCACAAGTTTCAAGTCTTGACTTAAAAAATTTATATTTTCTCCAATCAAATAGGCAATTTAAGTTGAGAGGCTTATTTGAAGCTATTAGAAAGGTGAGAAATATATTAAAATTTTAATAAATACAATATTTATAAAAATATATAAAAATAAAAGTAAACTGCATTGGGCCCTTGAAGCAAATTGAACTCAATTTTTAAAATATTTAATTTGTTTTTCTGAAATTATAAAATTGCCAAAATTTTAATCCCATTTTTAGAAACTCACAATTTTTTTATTAATTTTTCTCAATAAAAATGTGATATTTAATTTTTTTTTTACTAATTCAAGTCATTTATATTTTTTAAATAATCATTACACTGCTTTATTCTCACAATTTTTTAAAATTTAATAAAAATTTAAAATTAAAATTTTCTTATATCATGCTTTCTATGTATTAAAAATCTAAAATTAGTTATAAAATTGCCAAAATTTTAAACCCATTTTTAGAAACTCACAATTTTTATTAATTTTTCTCAATAAAAATGTGATATTTAAATTTTTTTTTTACTAATTCAAGCCATTTATATATTTTAAATAATTATTATACTGCTTTATTCTCACAATTTTTTAAAATTTAATAAAAATTTAAAATTAATTTTTTTTATATCATCCTTTTTATGTATTAAAAATCTAAAATTAGAAAATATAAATATTATATTTTAAAAATTTATAAAACTAACGAATAATAATAACTTTATAGTATATTAGTAAAAAAATAGTTATTTTAATTGAGATTAAAATTATAAATTTTTTATTATTTTAGAGACTCAAATTAAAATTTTTATAAAATTATGACTAAATTGCAATGCCCTCAGCCTGGATGCAATTTACCCTGAAAATAATATGAAATCATCCTGATTTTAAAATGTGCAATAAATTTTTTTTTTTTGATAAATTAAAATGTGCAAGATTGGCCATTGAGAGCCTAGAAGTTATTGAGTTCGGATGGCACACCGTCCGGAACTCAATCAAAGGGCGTCACGTGTGCCATACAGCTGGCTTCGGGCACACTTGACGCCCTTTAATTAGGCGTCTGAACGGTGCGCTGTCTGTACCTAATCATTTTTCTTGAGAGCTTGAGATATCATATTATCTTGCGCATGAGTCTGCATCCCTTAAATAATTTTCATTTTTATATTTTTAGTAATTAATTTTTTTTAATAAATACATTAAAACTTCATTTACTTAATTGGGATGATTATTTCATCACACTCTTATTTCTTATAGAATAGTTATTTTAAAATTTATTTTAGTAAAATAATTATTCGAAATTTTTATTCTATATTTCATCGAATACTCAATCCTCTAGCTGACCTAAGAAATAACTATTCCTTATGTGCTAAAAATATTATTTC
>JAEMOT010002293.1:419523-439780 GCA_019297695.1 Apostasia ramifera | reverse complement strand
TCTGACTGATAGTCTCCCCTTATTTTATGGATAAACGGTCCTTAAAAATGAGGGTGTGACAGTCATCGAAGCATTTGATTCAATGTTATCTTGACGTTATATTATATTATCTAGAGAAAGTAATTATTTAGTTTAATGACATTTATAAATAATCTTCTATAAAATAATAAAATTATTAATCAAAAATAATATTTATATGTCATGAAATCTAAATTACATAATATAACACTAAGATAACATAAATGCTGGTTAAGTTTTTTTTTTTAATTTATTTATGAAGTCAACTTTTTTTTTTTAATAAAACAGACTGATTCAGGCTTACTAGCCAATGGCAGCTTCCAATTTCTTCTGTTTCTCTCTTATAAATATTGCATTCCACACCTTAATAATTTGCCTCCACTTAGAACTTCAACCATTTACTCTGTTTCTTCCAAGCTCATGGCCTCCCCCGTCGCTACCCCCTCCCAGCCCATCGTCTTCTTCCTCCTCGCACTCACCGCCGCCCTCTTAAACTCCGCCGCAGCCTCCGGCAACTTCTCCCAGGACGTCGTCATCACCTGGGGAGACGGCCGGGGCAAGATTCTGAGCAACGGCTACCTCCTCACCCTTTCCCTCGACAAATCCTCCGGCTCCGGCTTTCAATCCACGAACGAGTTTCTCTACTGCCGGATCGACATCCAGATCAAGCTCGTCGCCGGCAACTCCGCCGGCACCGTCACAGCCTGCTACGTGAGCCCTTTGTTATCGAGTAAAGAGAACCCTTTTCTCCGATTTTGATTCTAATGAGATTCGTTGCAGTTGTCGTCTAAAGGACCGGCCCACTACGAGGTCGACTTCGAGTTCCTCGGAAACCTCGCCGACGATCCGTACGTCGTTAGCACGAACGTCTTCACGCAGGGCATCGGGAACCGAGAGACGCAATTCCATCTCTGGTTCGATCCCACCAAGGATTTCCACACGTACGCCATCCTGTGGAATCCAATCCACGTCGTGTAAGCTCTCAAGCAGAACACAGTTTTTGTTTTCTCCTTGGTGAATTACTTCTAGGTTCTTGAAGAATAAAATTTTCAAAATTTTATTAGAAAGTACCTCATGTAAAAGACTTGAACAAGAAGAAAGAGCCCATATGTTGATAATGGGCTTTTAAGCCTGAACCCCCTAATGACTTGAGCTGAACTCGGGCTTTAACTTTGAGCTAAGCTTGACCACTGCGCCTGTAGCATAAAACTTTTTTTGTTATCATCTTCTATTTACTAAGATATTTATAGCTCACATAAATCAAGACTGATAAAAATACCAAAAATTTATATTAAAGAAAAGATAAAAATTTGAGCATCTAATGTTATGTTATATATATATATATATATATGGACTTACTAATTGCACTTTTTGGATGAGTTTGACTGCTTAGCACTAGCTCGACACATAGGCCTGTCTGAATTCTAAGCTAAACGTACAAAATTTAGGTGACATTAATCAAGTTCATGTCTGTGGGCCCGTTTAATGCTGAATCTAAATTTTTATCTAAGTTAGAAGAATCTGAAACAACAGATTCAAAAAGAAAATGATATAGAGTACTATGGAATTTACACTAACTAGGAGACTAATGTGTAATTTTCCCTTTCTTTTCCGGCGCCGGCAGACTATACGTCGACGGAATTCCCATTAGAGAATTCAAGAACTTGGAAGCGACGAAGGGAGTCCCGTACCCGAAGAAACAATCAATGAGGCTGTACGGCAGCCTCTGGAACGGCGACGATTGGGCCACCGATGGAGGGCGGGTCAAGATCGACTGGACCCGTGCGCCGTTTACCGCCTTCTTCCGGAATCTCGCCGCCGACGGCTGCGTTAGCGGCGGTTATTCTTCCTGCAGCTCCAAACCATGGATGCAGGAAGGTCTGGATGGGGAAAGCTTGAAGAAGATGCAGTGGGCGCAGAAGAATTATATGGTCTACGATTACTGCAGCGATGTGAAGAGGTTTCCGCAGGGTCTTCCTCCTGAATGCTCTGCTTCTTAGAGAAGGAAAGAAGGTCTTTAATGGCGATTTTAATGAATGAGGAGTAACATTATCTTTCTGCTAAAAATCTCATTTTTATTAGGGTTTATTTCTATTGGTGGTGCTTAAAATAAAAATATTGAAATTAATGCTTGTCAAATGAATATATAGCCCTGTTTTCCCCTGTGATTGATCATTGATTCTTTTAATTTTATCAACAGAAAATTAATTAAAGTGTTTCTTTTCTTTCTATCAGCGTGATGGCAATTAAGATGCCACTTTTTTTATAACGTCTCCTCAATAAATTTTAACTCATTTATTAAATAAAGTTGGATCGAGATGTATATAATTGGGTTGGATCGAGTTACCCGTTTATCAATATTTGTTCTATAAATTGGCAAGTTGACCCAACATGTTTATTAATCGAGTTGAGTTTAGGTCATTGATCTTGACCCGTTTTACAGACAGATCGAATTTGGATTGAACTATTCAGGTTGGGTCTAACTTTTGCCGCCTCTGTTACATATTCAAACTCTATTATGAGTTCACCTGCCTCTTAGGGTAGTTGAAAGCAAGCTATCACTATCTCTTTAGTTTCAATTGCAATTCTGTTCCTGTTTTTCATCTTCTTTTCTTTTGTTTTCTCCTCATGTTTTTTCTTTTGAGTTCTCTTCCTTAGGGAACTACTCGGGACAACATTCGTTCAAAAGTAGTCATCAATTGAAGAATAATTTATGAATTTTTTTATTTTTTTCTTAAATATTATAATTCTCATCACCCCAATTGAAAATTATGATAGCATGAATTTGAATCAGGGATTTCTTAGTTCCAGACATGCTTCCTTCTCATTTAATTATTTGATTAGTATTTTTTGTGTTATTTAACATGCATTGATTTCATTTCCTTCTGTGAGTTATATAATTAAAGGACTAATTACTGATAAATTTCTGTACTTAATTCATAATTATATTTTGGTTTATAAATTTTAAAAATTTCTTAAAAAAGGTCTTTTAATTTACCTAATATTACAAATGAGGTCGCTCCACATAATATTTTAATTTTATCATTAATATTTATTCAAATTTTTAAATTTATGCTGTTAATATTCTCTCACTGTTTTCGCTTGTTGAAGCCTCACTGTCAGCGCTACACTACCACTGCTGCTTCGCCGACCTTGCATGTGCCCCCAATTTACTATAGCCATTGTGGCTAACACACACATAGACTAGATCATAATAATTCAAGATTGTGACGTTATGATACAAAGAATAATTAAACTTGATAGGAATAATTAAAATAGTAATGTTAAACATAAACCAACGATCACAACTCTCTATAATCTAGATCATCAACATAAGAAAATAAAACGTCTCATTACAATCGGGATGATTCAAATATTCATAGTTTTAAAATAAATAGAAGAAAAGATAAATTCTAACCATTCTATAGTTCCTCTTTATCATGAAATCCTTTCCCTTATGCACCACTTTGATCTGCAGTACTATTATAAAAATGGCATAAGTTTGAAACTATATGAACTAAGAAGGCAAACTCTGTCTTTCAGCTGAAATAAAATAAGTCAAATAAGTGTGCAATTAAAATTTTACATCAAACATATTGCATATATAAATTACTACATCACATCAATACAATTGAATATTAAAAAATTAAGATCATATATCTATGAATGTAGATAAATAAATAATATTTATTTTTAAATTATTTTTTTATCATTTAATTAAGGTCCCTGAAATACTTATATTGTTACTTCCACTGCCTTCATCATCTCGTGTCATTTTAACCTCTTGACTTTTATTACCTCATAATATTTATCAAATCAAAGTCAATGTCACCTCAAAATTATTAACAATCAAATCATAACTCAAGCAGATAGGAGTGACTGCTATAAGATTTTTAATATTTTAATTTAATTGTTACATCTAAAATACCATAATTATTTATTCAATTACAATATAGTCATTGTTAAGACGAATTTCATTTTTCGTTTAAATATCAATATAATAGTCCTTTATAATTTGGAAGTAAATTTAACCTTTGAGTCGTTAGTGGCATTCATCTTAAATGTGATCGCATCTACGTACATAATTTAGATTTTTATATAAAAATAATTTTAGCATGTTAAATATGTACATCATTCAATCATCCATTTTATCTACTTTCAAGTCAATTACATATATTCTTAAATACCTAAAACATATTCAAACGACAAAAGAATATCCACATATAATATGGGTGATCATAGTTGTACAGATTGGACATTATATAATGCCAATTTTATTCAAAACATAATTATACAATATGTATGCACACATATTATGAGATTGAACAACAGGTAATATATAACATGTGTTAATCATCGACTTTAGAAGTATACGTTAGAATTTTAATGAAATTATACGGGATGGGCCACCACCACCGAGTGGGATTAAGATTTGGTTGTCACTGTTGTTATTGTTATACGGGAAAACATCAAAATGGGAATAAACAAATATAACATTTTTTTTTTAAGAACTCTTCTTAAAATTATACGAATTCACTGTACATACATCTGGTTTTTCAAAATATACAATTCTATTAAGATTTAGGGGGCGTTTGGTTCAGTGTTATTTCAATGTCAATGTTATTTAAATGTCATGTTATCTAAATGTCATTGTTATTCATCAATGGACATTTGTTTGGTTCAATGTTATGATATTAGAAAATATCAATGCTATCCAAATAATTTTTGTTTAGTTGAAATTTATTGATATTATAATGACAAATTGACGGTGTTATCTTGAGATGTCGTCCGATTTGGGGTGACATCTAGATGTCAGCATGTAATGGCTTTTTTATAATTAATTATAATATTATTTAAAGATGTCATTAAACCAAACAATTATTTTTTAAAGATAACATAACATAATATTGAGATAACACTGAACCAAACGCCCCCTTAATTTAAATGCTCAAAGACATCGTTGTTCGCCTATATTTTATTCATTATAATGAAATTTCCTACAAATTTTTCCAAAAATTGTCATTGAAATCCTTTGGTTTTCTCCTCCTAGGTGTTAGAACAATTGTTCTCTCTGTTGTAGATGTTTACGAAGACAAAAGGATATTATAAAATTGCCTTGGCTTCCTTTCTTCTTCTTCTCTCTCTCTGCTAGAAAAAATTATTGGGTGCGGACAGTGCACCGTTCAGACACCCAATCAGAGGGCGTCACGTGTGCTCGGACCCAGCTGTATGACACACGTGACGCCCTCTGATTAGATTCTGAACAATACGCCGTCCAAATCTAATAACTTCTCCTCTGCTAGGGTTGGCTTTTTTCACATAGGAGAAAAAAATGATTAAAAAATATTTCTCACCTTAGTTTCTTATAAAATTAGGCATCAAATTAAATAATTAATTATTAAAAACTAAATTTTTCTTTTTTTATTATTAGATTCTAAATTATTTTACTTGACTATTTTGTCAAATCTCTTTGAGGATAAGGATAAAAATTATAACACTTAATTTAACTATTAATTTTTTATTAATAGTCATCTAGATTTTAAAATTAATTAAATATAATCAAATTGTAATAAATAAAATTCAATTTTTTGCTCTTGCAAGAAAGAGTGAGAGATAAAGAGAGAGGGGGGACTTGAAATTTCAATTTTTTGAAAAAAAGAATATTTTTTAAATGCTTTTGAAAAATAATATTTTAAATTTTTTATAAAATAATTTTAATTTTTTTAGATCAAAATATAATTATGTGTTAATTATAATAACCTATCAGTAATTAATATCAAGCCACCACACGGCACCACCTGAAAGTCCCTGGGTTGTAGCGCGCATAATAATGGCTAGTCCTACTTGAGATAGAAGATGGGAAGAACCTTTTGTCATTTTATGTTAAAATATTTAATTTAAATATAATTTTTATAAAAAAATAAGAATAACCTAACTACAATATTAATATTAACGTCAGAACGTTTGTTAAAAAGTTTGTAAAAAGGCGTTTGGTTCAATGTTATTTTAATGTCGTGTTATATTATCTAGAAAATACAATTGTTTGGTTTAATGACATCTACAAATAATCTTCTATTGAATTATAAAATTATTAGTTAAAAGATGATATCTAAATATCGTGACATCTAGATTACATAACATAATATTAAGATAACAACGAACCAAATGCCCTCTAAATCATAAAACTTCATATTACTCTCAAATGTTTGGACCTAAATAATATTTACCTTGAAATATAACGTAATATAATATAATATAATTTTAACATATTTGAAAAATAGTTTAAGAATTTATTGGGATATGTATGGTGACAACTCCCCAAATGGAGGTGGTCCGAAATGTGTTTATAGTTGTAAGATCTTAAGAAGTAGGGTAGGGTTATAAGATAGGGGCTTGGTACGTTAGATAGTCAAAGCTGCTATAAAGTCTCGATTTTAATATAAGGAATTTGGCTTCAATTCAAATTTAAAATTTTTAGTTCAAATTTATTTTAAATTGAGTAAAATCATTTAAGTTAGACTCAATTATAGAATTGAATCGAACATTACTTTTAATTTTATTTTAATATATATATATATATATATATATATATATATATTTATTTATTTGTTTTATTTTTAAAATAAATTTATATGTAAAATACATATTTTTATATCTTATTTTTTTAATATATAATTTAAAACATATATTTATATGAAAATATCAAAAATATAAATACTTATGAAAATATAAATATTGAATTAATTATAAATTAAATTAATTTTATTATAAGTAAGTTTACATTAAATTGAATAATATTTGAATTAAATTTATACTAAATAAAATGTAAGTAAATTTCAAATTTTATAAGAACAATGATGTGTGTTAGCTGTACGCCATCCACCGTTCTGTCATTACAGTGGGCCGATCTGAGTCACCGAGTTGAAGACGGGCACAATGGTCCTGAATAAAAAACATATATAATCACATTTTTATTTAAAAAAATCACATATTTTATTAAAAAAAAGTAATCACATTTTATTGAATCGATCATTGGTGAACAAGTTATGTGGTTGATAGGTTGTGTCCATAATCAACTTTTCAATCATAAAACTCTAGCATGTTCAGAGTCCAAAGTTCATATATAATATTCACGGCTCTTTTATTGATTTCTAATTATTTATCTAATAATTTTTTTGTTTGTCTTTATAGGTGAGAATTAAGTCGGTTCAACTCACTTGGACTCGTCTAAGTGAGATATTGGTCGTAAAATTTTACCTTGAGTAGCTTATCATTAATCCAAATCTAGCTCGATTTGATTTGCTTTCGGCAAACTTGCGGTCCAATTTGCCGCTTATGTCCTGCCAATGAGAGAGTCAGAAAAACAAGAGAGAGAAGAAGAGAGAGAGAGAGGGGAGAAAGTAGAATAGTAATTTTTTAAAAATTTAATAATAAAAAATTTAAAAAAATTATTTAATAATTATATTAAATTTTAAAAATATAAGTTTATATGATAATATGTTTTAAACTCTAAAATATAAATTATAATTTATGCTAGATATTTTACTGTGTAATATTTTCGTTGAAAAAAATTAACTCGATTTTAAATCAACCTGGCAACTACCCACTTTGAATCTTTGTATTTAATTTATTTAATAAATGGTCAAATTTATGCTGTAAAATTATCTCAAATATTAAATTGATTGATCAAAATCTTGAATTTTCAAGTCAACGTTGGATCAGGTGTCAAACAGTCACCATTTCCCAAGCAATTTATTAATTATAAAAAATTGTATCGATCTAAGTCGCTAAGATTATTGTCACGAGAGCTTATAAATCAAAAACAGACGGCCGGAATGAAATCACATGAAAAGATGCGAGTCCGAAAACTTAAAAATAAAAATTTATGAAGCATATGAATTCGAGCAAATAGATCACATTATCAGAGTTTGGAGCTTAAGCACGCTTGTGAATTGAACATAAACCTATGGCATAGTTAAAATAGATATGTGCCTTCACTTGCTATAGATAGGCCTTTAAATGGATCGGTTTATCATTCGATTCAACTCAATTAAATTTTGTTTATTGATTCGATAATTTAACAAATAAATAAATTGGATATGATCACTATTGCTCTGATTTGTTTAAAATTTGACTAATTTATGTAATTTTATTTGTAATTTATACAAGTATATATTATAGTTAATAATTTTTTTTGTAAGAAAATTTGCTCTATTAATAAATTATAATGTAATTAGTGCGCCAGTGAATTCACAGAATTATTTGACTGTGAAAAAAAAAAAGAAATGGATAATTACGCCTAGGTCCTTATGTTTAACGTTTAATCACGCAGAGATCCATATTATTAAAATTATAACATCAAGTCTCTGAATTTTAATATATTATTAAATAGATTTTTTTAATTTTTTATTATTAAAAATATTTTAAAATTATCATTATACCCCAGCCCCTCTCTCTCTTCTCCCAGCCCTTCTCTCTCTCTTCTCGCGATCCTGACGCACGGGCACCGCTGCACGGCCGTTGGGAGAGAGAGGCAGGGAGGAGAGAGAGAGGCTGAGGGTATAATAGTAATTTTAAAATATTTTTAATAATAAAAAATTTAAAAAGGACTATATATTAAATATTAGGGATTTCGATATCATAAATTAAAAATTATGGATTTGTACTTCATTAAGCATTAAACTTAGGACTTGGACGTAATTATCCCAAAATAGAATTACTTTTCGGTTGTTGCTGTGTCACTAACCTAAGCTTCACGTGCACCGGTGCACGGCTTAGAATAAAACATTAAATAAATTGCATTTAGGCACCTGAGGTCAGGATAGAATTTTAAGTTGATCACACTTTTAAACAAATCTCATTTTGATACCTAAGTTATAAAAGCATCGTATCTTCCATTGCCCTTTAGAATATAACCTTTTTCTTAACTAAAATATTAATTATTTTTTTTACTAATTTTAATTATTTATATATTTTAAATTATCATTATACCACTCTATTCTCAATCTTTTTTAAAAAAGTAAAAAATAGTTAAATTTCATTTCTCTTATCTTTTATTTTTCTATTTTAAAAAATTAAAATTAAAAAATATAAATATTAATATTTCAAAATTATATTTTAAAAATTTTAAAATAAAAAATTAAAAATAAATTATAGTCTAATAAAAATATTATTAAATATTATATTTTAATTGAGAATGAATGACAGTATCTTTAAAATGCCAAAGATTCAAATTGAAGTATATAAAAAGTTAGAACTAATTCACAATATCCATATAATCTTAGGGTCCTGTATGCAATTTACCTTTAATATATATAATATAGCATAATATAATATAATATAATTCAATATATATGTTATATTATATTATCATTCATTATTGAATATGAAAATTATAAAGCAATTTTTTAGAACTTGATTCTATTTTGATTTTGTTCGGAAGGTAAAAATATCAGTTTCGATTGTTTCGATAGCTTTAATATCAACGAGTTTGATTTTTTCTATAAACTATTTAAATTTAATTTATTAATATTAATTATTAAATATTATTTTTTTGAGAAAAAATGAGTTTCAGCCATTTCGCCAGCTTCAGTTGAGTTTTGCTAGTTTCGGATACAAAATACTATTAGAAACAACCGAAACTAATGAGTTTTAACCGAAATCAAAACTCGATAACTTTTTTGTGACGCTTGTATCGAAGAGGCCGGTGAGTGATCGCCAAATGATGTCCTGAAAATAAAAAATTGCTGAGGCAAAGTGCGGCTTCTAGTAGGCTTTTAGCCTCGATAAATAGTGAAGAGACGGGCACAACAATGAATTGTTCTACATCGAAAAGGAAGGAGATCCTTAGCTGTATAAGTTAATAATCTCAAATAGTAGAAGCGCCTTTTTGGGCAAAATCATAAGGCTAATGATGAAAAAACTCTATAGTTAAGCGACATCTTGGGAAGTACCCAAGTCACGCAGTTTTCTAAAGCCAAAATGGATAATAACTTTACATTTAAGTCACAGAATATTACATTTTTTGATCAATTTTAAAATTTTGTTATAAAGTTCTTAACTTTTTGATCTTATTTATTTTACCAAAAATTTTGTTAAAAATTTATTAGAAATTTGATTTTTTTTAAAATGAAATTTAATTATAAATGCATTATGGCTCATTTAATTTGAATTTTTTTTATCGAATATAAAATTTAATTATAAAAATTAACTTTATTTCACATTTAATATAACTAAGAATTTAACAATTAAATTTATTTCATATTTTATGTAATTTTAAATATCAAATTTAAAATTTTTTCTCATTAAATTGATAAAATAAAATATTTTTTCATCTAAAATTCAAATTTAGAATCAAATGAGCATTAGCTCATCTCATTTCATATTATTAAAAACTCTTTATTATCTTCATCACGTGAAATTTCGTCTACGTTCTCTCCACAGTTATTTCACAAAGCTCTACGCGTTGGGCATCTCCCTGTCCCCTTCGAGGCTGCATCGTTTATACTTTCTCTCCTGTCTCCAGCTCATTGAGGAAAGGCCGACGAACCCACCAACCCTCCTTCCATGGCGCCACTTCCTCCTCCTCCTCCTCCTCTTCGCCCTATAAATTCCCATCTCCCCACCCAAATCTCTCACCATCCCCCAATCTCATTCTTTCTGTCCTCCCCTACCCTTTTCTACTCAGACACCTCGCTAGCATAACCGGCCATGCTGGTTCCACTTCTCGCCTGCTCTCTGCTCGCGGTCGCCTCTGCCGGAAACTTCTACAGGGACTTCGACATCACGTGGGGCGACGGCCGAGCCAAGATCGTCAACAATGGCGATCTCCTCACTCTCTCCCTAGACAAGGCGTCGGGCTCCGGCTTCCAGTCGAAGAACGAGTATCTTTTCGGCAAGATCGACATGCAACTCAAACTCGTAGCCGGAAACTCTGCCGGCACCGTCACCGCTTACTACGTGAGTATTTGCTCTTCGTTGTCCTCCTACCGCCTTTTTAATGTCTTCAGTGGTACATGACAGAATGCTCTGCTTTGGGTTTCAGTTGTCGTCTCAGGGCCCGAACCATGACGAGATCGACTTCGAATTTCTTGGGAATGTGAGCGGCGATCCTTATACTCTTCACACAAACCTGTTCAGCCAAGGGAAGGGCAACAGGGAGATGCAGTTCAAGCTCTGGTTCGATCCCACCATCGATTTCCACACCTACTCTGTTCTCTGGAATCCACGCCAGATTGTGTAAGCTCTTATTCTTCTTCTCCTCCGCCCTTCCTCCATGTCACGTCCTTCTTCTTTCAACTCTTGATGTGAAATTTTCTTGTTTCCACTACTACTATGATTGGGCATTAAGTTCTTCCTTTGCTTCTTCTTTCCGCATCTACTCCGTTTTGAAATCTTTTCTTCTTCTTCTTCAATATCACGTTCTTACGTCTTCATTTCACACCTTCCTGATCTGAAATCACTTTTCTTTCCACTGCTGCTCTGTTTTGGCATTAAGTTCTTTCTGTGCTTCTCCTTTCAACAGCTACTCTGCTTTCAAATCTTTTTTCTTCCTCTTCGCACGTTCTTCTAATGCAATACTTCTACTACATCTTGTTCAATTCACACCAGCCCTGTTCTCTGGCTCTTCAGTATTATGCTCTGCTTCTTCTGTTATGTTCTCTCGAATCTCCATCCTCATCTTCTTAATGCCATTATGGTTTATGTACAGATTCATGGTCGACGGAACGCCGATTAGGGTTTTCAGAAATGTGGAATCAAAGGGAGTGCCTTTCCCCAAGAATCAGCCGATGAGGATCTACTCGAGCCTGTGGAACGCCGACGACTGGGCTACTAGGGGCGGGCTCATAAAGACGGACTGGACCCTAGCGCCGTTCACAGCCTACTACCGCAATTTCAACGCCGACGCCTGCGTCTGGGCCTCCGGAAGGTCGCAGTGTCCGGCGGCGAGGAGCCGGAAGGTGGCCGCCGGCGGAGCTGGAGCCTGGATGGAGTACGAAATGGACGTGGCGAGCCAGAAAAGGATGAGATGGGTGCAGAGGAATTTCATGATCTACAACTACTGCACCGACCGCAAGCGCTTCCCTCAGGGATTTCCGCCGGAGTGCACCGTCGCCTGAGACGAAGCAGACGAAGCAGGCTCAGCAGCTCCATTCTTTTGATTCTTTATTTCATTTTCCTGATAAGATTTTTATTGTATTTTTAATTTAACCGTAGAACTTTGTGGAAGAATAATATTCTACTATAAATTGGGTCGAACAACATTTTATCCAAAAAAACTGTTTTTTTTAACAAAAAATATATGTTTTTTTAACAAAAAAAATATGTTGAACAACATTAATAAAATAAAATTAAACGATTATGAATCAGATTTAAAATCGCTTATTTGCCAAGATTGATCTGCCACGGATTAATATAAATTTTGTCCCTTGACCTAAGACTGAAAATGACTCGAGTTAAATAAAAAAAAAATAATGACTCGAATTAAACCGAGTTAACCTCGGCAAAAATTTGAATTTTTGAGTTTAACTTAAATTTAAGTCGCTTAAAATTTATTCAGTTTTGTATTAATTTTTTAGTTGGACCTAGTTCATTTTTTTATTTAATTTTTATTTTAAATATAATACTTGTAGGATATTGTTTTTTTTTTTAAATGTATAGGTCAGAGCTTGAACTTATTTTTGATTATAAAATAAAAGTATTAATTTCGGTAACTTTTTTCTAAATTATTTAAATTCTATAAATTTAAAATTAAATTTGTTAATGATAATATTTGAATATTATTTTTTAAAAAAAAAATTCCCTTTAAACTTCGGTTATTTTTGTCAAAGTTTCGATAAACTCGATCGAAACTTCGGAAACTACCGAATTACAGCTTAAACTGAAATTATGTAGATTTTTAGAATCAGTTTGTTCTGATACTGATCCAAAACTATTAAATTTGGAAGTTTTGTAGAGCTTTAAAATCATGATATAAATTTTGTAAATGTTTTTTATATATTAATTATTTCAATATATAATCTATATAATATATTTATAAATATAAAATATTTTAAACGTACATAATCAAATATTAAATATAAGTTATTATATAAATATTAGATTAATTATGTATTGAATTGTGCTGTGAAACANATTTTTTTATATATCTAAATACGTTAAATATTTTATATAAAAGAAAAGAAATTAAAAATATATACATAAAAATTAAATATAAATTTATAATATTATATTTTAATAATTTTAATATAAGTAATGAATATTTTCATAAAAAAATATAACTTATAAGTTATCATTTGACTCAATTTAATTTGATAATCGATTTAAAATCAAAAATATTTAACAAGCTCGAATGAAATGACTTGAAATACAAGATTATAATTTTGAATTAGATATAATTCACACAAAATCAACTAAAAATTACCACTGCTATATTATGGCAACGAATCACCTCCTCCTTCTAAAAAAGGCTGGCAACAAATTTTTTTTTTTTTGTTAGGTGGAGTTTTGCTCAGTGCTAGCTGAAATGTGTTCAATTTCGGCTTTATTTTTGAAAATCTGATCGAGTCAGAACTCAAATTTTTAAATTTAATTTATTTACCATAAATATTATTATTTGAAGTATTTTTTATAATTAAATGTAGAACAATATTAAATTTATTAAAAATAAAAAAAGAAAAAATATTATATTTTTATAAATAAATTAAGTATTTATAAAAATTAGTATTTTTATATATATATTATGTAATATAAAGTTATAAGAATAAATTATGAAAACAAACGTACTATATATTATAATCTAATTCTACATTAATTAATGGAATAATTACCTACATGCCACACAATTTATTTTTATTTATGTCTTACCCATTCATTTTTAATTAATTATGTTATGCATACTCAAAAATTATAAAATCTTACATACACATATTTTAACTTATTTTTATTATAATGAGTAATCATAATTTTTTAATAACCTAATTATAATTAGATTACAAAAAATCTGGGTCATTCATCATATTATTTTAAGAATATTTAAATATATTTTGAGTGAAAATCTTAAAATTTTAATATTTAGGTGACGGCAAAGGAAGGAGATATCCGCAACGTGAATTGATTTTAGGACAGATCAACGCTTTAGTGTGGTATTGAGGAAGAGAAAAAATATATGTCATTAAGAGTAAAAATATAATTTTAATGATTTACTAACAGAATATTTTTTTCAAAATAGATTTTGATTAAGTTTTAACTCAAATATGTGTATGTAAGATTTTATAATATTTTAAGTGTGCATAGCATAATTAATTAAGAATGGATGAGTAAGACATAAATAAAATTAAATTATATGAAATGAAGGTAATTATCTCTAAAAAATATTTCGGCAGGTACACCGGCTGAGAAGTCTGAGGGGCTCTCTCTCCTCCCACCCTCTCTCTCCTCTCCCTCTGCCTCTCCCTCGAACTTGCAATGTAATGCTCATGTATTTATTTATTTATTTAATAATAAAAAAATAAATTTTATTTATTATAATTTTATTTATTACAATTTTATTATATTTAACCGATTTTAAAATCCAGATAACTATTAATGAAAAATTAATTGTTAAATTAATTATTATAATTTTCATTCTTTTCCGCAAAGAGATTTGACAAAATAGCCAAGTAAAATAATCTAGAATTTAATAATAAAGGAAGAAAAAATTAGTTTTTAATAATTAATTATTTAATTTGGAGCTTAAATTTATGAGAAACTAAGGAGAGAAATATTTTTTAATCATTTTTTTCTCTATATGTGAAACATTTACAACACAGAAAAAAATTATTCTAACGCCTAGGAGAAGAAAACCATAGAATTTCAATAAGAAGTTTAGAAAAATTCGTAGAAAATTTTATTATGATGAATAAAATATAGGCGAACAACAATGCCTTTGAGCATTTAAATTAAATCTTAATAGAATTATATATTTTGAATAACCAGATGTATGTACGATGAATTCGTATAATTTTAAAAAGAGTTCTTAGAAAATATTGTTATATATGTTTATTCTCATTTTGATGTTTTCTCGTATAACAATAACAACAAACAATCAAATCTTAAATCTACTAGGTGGTGGTGGCCCAACCTGTATAATTTCGTTAAAATCTAACGTAAACTTCTAAAGTCGATGATTAATTTGCCTTCTCAATTTATGTAGTTTGAGACTTATGCTATTTTTATAATAGGTAATGCAGATCAAAGTGGTGCATAAGGGAAAGGATTTCATGATAAAGAAGAATTATAGAATGGTTAGAATTTATCTTTTCCTCTAGTTATTTTAAAATTATGAATATTTGAATTATCCTAGTGGTAATGAGACATTTTATTTTCTTATGTTGATCTAGAATATTATAGCGATCTGTGATCCTTGATTTATGTTTAACTATTTTATTTATTCCTATCAACTTTAGTTATTCACTTTATCTCAATGTGACGATCTTGAATTACTACGGTCTAGTCTATGTGTGTGTTAGCCATAAGAGCTATAGTAAATTTGGGGCATGACAGGCAAGGTTGCCGAAGCAGCAATGGTAGTGTGGCGCTGACAGTGAGGCTTCAACAAGCGAGAATGGTGAGAGAATATTAATGGCATAAATTTAGAAATTTGAATAAATATTAATGATAAAATTAGAATATTATGTGGATAGAACTTATTTATAATATTAGGTAAATTGAAAGACATCTTAATATAAACTAAAATATATTTATGAATATAATAATGAATGCTGCCCCGAGTAGTTCCCTACGTAAGGAAGAGAACTCAAAAGAAAAAACATGAAGAGAATTGCAATTGAAACTAAAGAGATAGTGATAGCTTGCTTTCAACTTCCCTAAGGCCTCATTTGTTTTGAGGCAAATTTTTTACCCAACATAAATTTTAACTATTAAAATTATCTTTATTTCACATCCAATACAAAAATGAATATTAAAATTTAAAGTATTTCATATTTTACACATTTTTTAATATTAAAATAAATTTCTCTTCAATTAAACTTAAAAATAAAATATTTTTTCTCTTATTTAAAAAAAAAGCTCGAACCAAACGAGGCCTAAGAGTTATGGATATGTAACAGGGGCGGCAAAAGTTAGACCTAACCTGAATAGTTTAATCCAAATTTGATCTGTCTATAAAACGGGTTAAGATCAATGACCTAAATTCAACTCGATTAATAAACATATCAGGTCAACTTGCCAATTTATAGAACAAATATTGATAAACTGGTAACTCAACCCAACTCAATTATATACAAGTCGAACCAGCTTCATTTAATAAATGAGTTAAAATTTATGACCATACTCGAAATTCTATTGGGTTCACAAGTCAGGTCATATATATCCACCCTAAATATGTACGTGAGAACTTTAAGTATTCTAAATTTCTGGATGGCTGAAGTTATGGGCTAATTGAGAGCTAGATTTGTACGAAAAAAATCGTAGAAATCATCGAATTAAATTATCCTACAATTAACAAGTCATAATAAGAAAGTTATCGTAATCTAACCATATGATTAATAAACTGGACAATTCATTTAGCTCTATTTGAGGGAAATAAAATCTATTTTGTGGGTATGATTGATCATATATCAAATAGTTATGAGACAGTTCTATCACACAAAATAAATGATTCAAATTTAAAGAACTAAACCCCACGCTTTTGTATATCAGGAGATGTTATAAAAAAGGTGGCATATTAATTGCCATCACGCTGAAAAAAAGAAAAGAAACACTTTAATTACTTTCATGTTGATAAAATTAAAACAATCAGTGATCAATCACAGGGGAAAACAGGGCTATATATTCATTTGACAAGCATTAATTTCTATATTTTTATTTTAAGCACCACCAATAGAAATAAACCCTAATAAAAATGAGATTTTTAGCAGAAAGATAATGTTACTCCTCATTCATTAAAATCGCCATTAAAGACCTTCTTTCCTTCTCTAAGAAGCAGAGCATTCAGGAGGAAGACCCTGCGGAAACCTCTTCACATCGCTGCAGTAATCGTAGACCATATAATTCTTCTGCGCCCACTGCATCTTCTTCAAGCTTTCCCCATCCAGACCTTCCTGCATCCATGGTTTGGAGCTGCAGGAAGAATAACCGCCGCTAACGCAGCCGTCGGAGGCGAGATTACGGAAGGAGGCGGTAAACGGCGCACGGGTCCAGTCGACCTTGACCCGCCCTCCATCGGTGGCCCAATCGTCGCCGTTCCAGAGGCTGCCGTACAGCCTCATTGATTGGCTCTTCGGGTACGGGACGCCCTTCGTCGCTTCCAAGTTCTTGAATTCTCTAATGGGAATTCCGTCGACGTATAGTCTGCCGGCGCCGGAAAAGAAAGGGAAAATTACACATTAGTCTCCTAGTTAGTGTAAATTCCATAGTACTCTATATCATTTTCTTTTTGAATCTGTTGTTTCCGATTCGTCTAGTATTCACACAGGCCTGTGTGTCGAGCTAGTGCTAACGCAGTACTCAAACTCATCCAAAAAGTGCAATTAGTAAGTATATATATATATATAACAAAGCATTAGATGCTTAAATTTTTATCTTTTTCTTTAATAAAAATTATTTTTATTTTTATCAATTTTGATGTATGTGAGCTATAAATATCGTAGTTAATCGAAGATGATAATAAAAAAAAGTTTTATACTACAAGCGCAGTGGTCAAGCTTAGCTCAAAGTTAAAGCCCGAGTTCAGCTCAAGTCATTAGAGGGTTCGGACTTAAAAGCCCATTATCAACATATGGGCTCTTTCTTCTTGTTCAAGTCTTTCACATGAGGTACTTTCTAATAAAATTTTGAAAATCTTATTCTTGAAGAACCTAGAAGTAATTTCACCAAGGAGAAAAAAAAATCTGTGTTCTTGAGAGCTCTGTTCTTACACGACGTGGATTGGATTCCACAGGATGGCGTACGTGTGGAAATCCTTGGTGGGATCGAACCAGAGATGGAATTGCATCTCTCGGTTCCCGATCCCCTGCGTGAAGACGTTCGTGCTGACGACGTACGGATCGCCGGCGAGGTTTCCGAGGAACTCGAAGTCGACCTCGTAGTGGGCCGGTCCTTTAGACGACAACTGCAACGAATCTCATTAGAATCAAAATCGGAGAAAAGGGTTCTCTTTATTCGATGACAAAGGGCTCACGTAGCAGGTTGTGACGGTGCCGGCGGAGTTGCCGGCGACGAGCTTAATCTGGATGTCGATCCGGCAGTATAGAAACTCGTTCGTGGATTGAAAGCCGGAGCCGGAGGATTTGTCGAGGGAAAGGGTGAGGAGATCGCCGTTGCTCAGAATCTTGCCCCGGCCGTCTCCCCAGGTTATGACGACGTCCTGGGAGAAGTTGCCGGAGGCTGCGGCGGAGTTTAAGAGGGCGGCGGTGAGTGCGAGGAGGAAGAAGACGATGGGCTGGGAGGGGGTAGCGACGGGGGAGGCCATGAGATTGGAAGAAACAGAGTAAATGGTGGAAGTTCTAACTGGAGGCAAATTATTAAGGTGTGGAATGCAATATTTATAAGAGAGACTTGAAGCTGCCATTGGCTAGTTAGCCTGAATCAGCCTATTTTATTAAAAAAAAAAAGTTGACTTCATAAATAGATTTAAAAAAAAAATTAAGGGGTTTAGTTCGTTGTTATTTTGATATTTTATTATATAATCTAAATTTTATGACATATAAATATTTTTTTTTAATTAAAAATTTTATAATCTTATAGAAAATTATTCATAAATATTATTAAACTAATTAATTACTTTCTCTATATAACATAACATAATGTCAAGATAAAATTGAATCAAACGCCTCGAAGACAATTGTCCTATTGCAACATTTTCTCCCAGGATTTTGAAAATAAGAATAATGTTAGGGATAAATTACTTTTAAGTCCTAACTTTTTAATTTAAATTGACTTGGTTTCAATTATTATTTTGAAGCTTCAATTAGATTCCTGATCAATATCAAATATTAACTTTTACTATCCATTTTTAAATATTGATTATATCCAACATAGTACCAAATATTAATAAAGAAATAAAGATGCATAAGTTAATCCTAAATTACACACCTAGCTAGTGGGAGATAGAATTATTTCACTAAAATGACCAACTGGTTAATTATAAAGTAAAATTTTTGATAATTATTTTAGGACAGAACTAAAGAGAGCTAATTATCCAAAGTCATTTGGGCATATACTGGCTCTTCAACTCCAGTAGTCTCTAGAAATTGAAACTGTAAAATTCACAAAATTGTATATAAAAAATATACCAATAAGCAAATGTAAATACACAAACACAAAATTACATTTCAGCAAATGTAGTTTATTAATTCGTAATATATATACATAAATTACTTATCATAATGAGCTGAATAAATCCATCGACGTAACCAGCAGATGATCGCTGAGTTTCTTTTATTTTTGTCCGCAATATCTTAGCAACGAGGGGTAGGAAATCAAAAATAGCTTGGCACCAATTGTAACCACCAAATGAGTATAAGTCCACAACTATCTCAAGCAAAGATGGAGAAATAGAGTATCCTCGTGTAGGGAAGAATAAATTAGATAAAATGAATTTAATATGCGGATTTGGTGAATCGGACATAGCATATGACTTCAAATTATCTTTGCCAATATGCTCGAGCTTTGTTTCAGATTGTGAGTCACAATAGTACACCTATTTGGAAGACCAATCAATTGGCTAATAATCTCGGGGCTAAATGAGATTTAATGTGTGTGACTTATGCTTCCATTTCTTTATAATTTCAGAAACCAGCGGAAGATTTTGACTAAATGAGAAATTTTTAAAAAATATTTAATCCCTATTCTATTAAAAATCTTCTTTGTCTCTTCAAAAATGTAAGTCTCAATCTCATCAAATATCTTCTTAACAGTACTAAGAAAATATTTAAACTGTATATATAATAAACCTGCTTGCCTTCTTCTACTTCTCTTGTTTTCTTTTGTAGCTCCACTTTGCATAGTATCTACATATAAGAACAAAGCAAAATTAAGCTGACATATGCAGGGATTATATTTTTACAAAATTAAATTATGTTTAAAAGAGTTTACCTGTTTCTTTTCTTTTTTATAACCTAGCCATTAATAATAATGAGTTACACGTCAGTAAGACCGTTGTCTCAACTCGTTAAAAATCTTATCAATTTATGTAATCTAATTTGTAAATCAAACATATAATATATATATATATATA
>JAEMOT010002293.1:394765-418458 GCA_019297695.1 Apostasia ramifera | reverse complement strand
GGGGCTGTGCGGCTGCCGGATCTGGAGGAGAGAGAGAGGGTAAGAGTATAATGATAATTTTTATATTTTTTAATAATAATAAAATAAAAAAAGGACACAAATGATATTTTTTGAAAACCTAAGGACCCCGATGATATAATTTAAAAAACGTGGACCTATATGATATTAACCCTTAAACTCAGAGATCTGGGTAAAATTTGTCCTTAATATTTTATTATTTATATTTAAATTATTTTATATTTATAAATATATTATGTAGATTATATATTGAAATAATTAATATATAAAAACATTTATAAAACTTATACCATGATTTTAAAATTCGAACAAAACTGTCAAATTTAATATCCTACAAGTATTATATTTAAAATGGACATTAAATAAAAAATGAGCTAGGTCCAACTAAAAAATTAATACAAAACTGAATAAATTTTAAACGATTTAAAATTAAGTCAAACTCAAAAATTCAATTTTTTGCTGAGGTTAACTCGGTTTAATTCGAGTAATTATCAGTCTTAAGGCCAAGGGACAAAATACCATTTTCATATAACTAATATTAATCCGTGGCAGATCCATCTTGGCAAATATGCAATTTTAAATCTGAGTCATAATCCGTTTAATTTTTTTTTGTTAATGTTGTTCAACATTATTTTTTTTGTTGAAAAAATATTTTTTGTTAAAAAAACAGTTTTTTTTTTGGATAAAATGTTGTTCAACCCATTTTATAGTAGAATATTATTCTTCCACAAAGTTCTACGCTTAAATTAAAAATATAATAAAAATCTTATCACAAAAATGAAAAAAAGAATCAAAAGAATGGAGCTGCTGAGCCTGCTTCGTCTGCTTCGTCTCAGGCGACGGTGCACTCCGGCGGAAATCCCTGAGGGAAGCGCTTGCGGTCGGTGCAGTAGTTGTAGATCATGAAATTCCTCTGCACCCATCTCATCCTTGTCTGGCTCGCCACGTCCATTTCGTACTCCATCCAGGCTCCAGCTCCGCCGGCGACCGCCTTCCGGTTCGTCGCCGCCGGACACTGCGACCTTCCGGCGGCCCAGAAGCAGGCGTTGGCGCTGATATTGCGGTAGTAGGCTGTGAATGGCGCTAGGGTCCAGTCCGTCTTTATGAGCCCGCCCCTAGTAGCCCAGTCGTCGGCGTTCCACAGGCTCGAGTAGATCCTCATCGGCTGGTTCTTGGGGAAAGGCACTCCCTTTGATTCCACATTTCTGAAAACCCTAATCGGCGTTCCGTCGACCATGAATCTGTACATAAACCATAATGGCATTAAGAAGATGAGGATGAAGATTCGAGAGAACATAACAGAAGAAGCAGAGCATAATACTGAAGAGCCAGAGAACAGGGCTGGTGTGAATTGAACAAGATGTAGTAGAAGTATTGCATTAGAAGAACGTGCGAAGAGGAAGAAAAAAGATTTCAAAGCAGAGTAGCTGTTGAAAGGAGAAGCACAGAAAGAACTTAATGCCAAAACAGAGCAGCAGTGGAAAGAAAAGAGATTTCAGATCAGGAAGGTGTGAAATGAAGACGTAAGAACGTGATATTGAAGAAGAAGAAGAAGAAAAGATTTCAAAACGGAGTAGATGCGGAAAGAAGAAGCAAAGGAAGAACTTAATGCCCAATCATAGTAGTAGTGGAAACAAGAAAATTTCAGATCAAGAGTTGAAAGAAGAAGGACGTGACATGGAGGAAGGGCGGAGGAGAAGAAGAATAAGAGCTTACACAATCTGGCGTGGATTCCAGAGAACAGAGTAGGTGTGGAAATCGATGGTGGGATCGAACCAGAGCTTGAACTGCATCTCCCTGTTGCCCTTCCCTTGGCTGAACAGGTTTGTGTGAAGAGTATAAGGATCGCCGCTCACATTCCCAAGAAATTCGAAGTCGATCTCGTCATGGTTCGGGCCCTGAGACGACAACTGAAACCCAAAGCAGAGCATTCTGTCATGTACCACTGAAGAAATTAAAAAGGCGGTAGGAGGACAACGAAGAGCAAATACTCACGTAGTAAGCGGTGACGGTGCCGGCAGAGTTGCCGGCTACGAGTTTGAGCTGCATGTCGATCTTGCCGAAAAGATACTCGTTCTTCGACTGGAAGCCGGAGCCCGACGCCTTGTCCAGGGAGAGAGTGAGGAGATCGCCATTGTTGACGATCTTGGCTCGGCCGTCGCCCCACGTGATGTCGAAGTCCCTGTAGAAGTTTCCGGCGGAGGCCACCGCGAGCAGAGAGCAGGCGAGAAGAGGAACCAGCATGGCCGGTTATGCTAACGAGGTTTCTGAGTAGAAAAAGGGCAGGGGAGGACAGAGAGAATGAGATTGGGTGATGGTGAGAGATTTGGGTGGGGAGAAGAGAGTGGGAGAAGGGAATTTATAGGGCGAAGAGGAGGAGGAGGAGGAGGTGGCGCCATGGAAGGAGGGTTGGAGGGTTCGTCGTCCTTTCTTCAATGAGCTGGAGACAGGAGAAAGTATAAACGATGGATGCAGCCTCGAAGGGAACAGGGAGATGCCCAACGCGTAGAGCCTTGTGAAATAATTGTGCAGAGAAAGTAGACGAAATTCCACGTGATGAAGATAATAAAGAGTTTGAGCTAATGATATGAAATGAGATGTTCTCTTTAATGCTCAATCGATTCTTTAAGTTCAATTTTAGATAAAAAAATATTTTATTTTATAAATTTAATGAAATTTTTTTTAATTTAATATTTAAAAGTATATAAAATATGAAATAAAATTAATTGTTATATTCGTATTTATATTAGATGTGAAATAAAATTAATTAGTGTAATTAAAATTTGTATTCGATAAAAAAAATTCAAATCAAATGAGCCCTAATGGGTTTGTAATTAAAGTGTCATTTTAAAAAAATTATTTTTACGTTTATCCGGTTGATTCAACTCAGCATTTGTTTTTTTTATATTGATTCAACTCAATTTTTAGTTGGCTTGAAATCAACTTATTTTGAGCAGAGCTTGAGTTAGGAAATATTCAAAAAAAATTTAAGTCTTATACAAAAAAACTAGATTTAAAATCAAATTTTAAAAAAAAAATTAACAAAATTTTTGGTAAAATAAATAAGATCAAAAAGTTAAGAACTTTATAACAAAATTTAAAAAATATAGCATCCCGTAATCTAAATGTAAAGATATTATTTGTTTTGGCTTTAAAAAATTGCATAACTTGAATATTTTCCAAGATGTCACTTAACTATAGAGGCCTCTCTATCATTTGAGATTATTTACTTATACAGCTCAGGATCTCCTTCCTTCTCGATGTAAAATAATTCATTTTTGTGCCCGTCTCATCACTATTTATCGAAGCTAAAAACCTGCCAGGAGCCAAACTTTGCCTCAGTAATTTCTTATTTTCAAGACATCATCCGGCGATCACTCGCCGGACTCTTCGGCTACGGGCGTCACAAAAAGGTTATCGAGTTTTGATTTCGGTTAAAACTCAGTAGTTTCAGCTGTTTCTACTAATATTTGGTAGTCGAAAGTAGCAAAACTCAACTAAAGAAATGAGTGAAACTCACTTTTTCTTAAAAAAATAAAATTTAATAATTAACATTAATAAATTAAATTTAAATAATTTATAAAAAAAATCGTAGGTGTTGATACTAAAACTATTGAAACAATCGAAGCTAATTTTTCACCTTACGACCAAAATCAAAATAGAATCGAGTTTTAAAAAATTGCTTTATAATTTTCATATTCAATAATGAATGATAATATAATATAACATATATATTGAATTATATTATATTATATTATATTATATATATTAAAGGTAAATTGCATACAGGACCCTAAGATTAGATGGATATTGTGAATTAGTTCTAACTTTTTATATACCTCAATTTGAATCTTTGCGATTTTAAAGATACTGTCAATCATTCTCAATTAAAATATAATATTTAATAATATTATTATTATATTATAAAATTATTTTCAATTTTTTATTTTAAAATTTTTAAAATATAATTTTGAAATATTAACATTTTTATTTGTTAATTTTAAGTAAAATAATTAATTTTTAAATTAAGAAAAAGGTTATATTCCAAAGGGCGATGGAAGATACGATGCTTTTATAACTGAAGTATGAAAATGAGATTTTTTTAAAAGTTGTGATTAACTTGAAATTCTATCCAGGTGCCTAAATGCAATTTATTTAATATTTTATTCTAGGCCGTGCTCCGGTGCTTGTCAAAATGATGATGGGCGGGCGGGCTTTGCATGGGCGGAGCTTAACCGGGCTTTGATTAAGTCAAATCAGACTCGGGTCAAGATTAGCTTGACTTACCGGCCTATTTTTATTATCAAGCCCGCCCAATATGAGGGCCGGGCTACCCACGGATTTTATTTGATTCGAAATTTTTTTTGGACCAGAAAAAAAATATTTTATTTTTTAAATTTAATATCAAAAAAATTATTTTTATATTAAAAAATATATAAAATATAAACTAAAGTTGATTCTAATATTCATATTTGTGTTAGATGTATGATAAAGTTGATTTTTATAGTTAAAAGTTTTGTTGGGCTAAAAATTATCCTGAACCAAACGAAGCCAAAGTGTTTGAAATTTATATACAAACATAATTTAAGTTCTAGTCATTCTGACATACTATAATATTGCTATTTACGCTTTCCATAATTACATATTAATATAATTTTATTTAAGTTATAATTATAAAATCCAATAGTATTTTTCTTAGGATATTAATTTAAAATAGTTAAACAAATTAATGAGAACTTTAAGCTAGTAAGCTCCATGTTTTCATTCAATTTCTTCAATAATCAAAGAAAAAAATTAGAACCCAATAAATATAATTTCAATAATATCAATTATAATATAAACATTATCAAAAAAACATATATGACAACATCATTATTTTCAATATGGGTGGGCCGGGCAGAACCGGGCTTTGACTAAGTCAAATCGGGCTCGGGCCGGGCCAAACCCGAATATCGGGCCAAAATTAATGACCAAACCCATTTAAAATTTATCGGACATTGGCTAGCCAGTCGGGCAACCCGCCCAATGCCTAGGTCTATTAGTGACACAACAGCAGCTGTTAAGTCGTTCTTTTTATTCACTGTCAAATAATTTCGTGAATTCACCGGTAGGGCTGTTACCGATCTGATTTCGAGCGGAGCCAATACCGACTCAAAATCGGATCGATCACATTTCAATCGACTCGAAATGACTCAAGCTCGATTGGATTCGACTTCGAGCCAGCTCCAATCGATTCCAATTGATTTCGAGCTGATTTTGATTCATTTTCGAGCTGGCTCGAAAATGAATCAAATCTCATATATATATATATATATATATTATATATATATATTATATATATATTATAATATAAAAATATATTTTTATTCGAGCCAATTTTGAGCTAGATCGAGCCGAGCCTACCCGGCTCAAAATCAGCTAGAAATTATTACCGAGCCGAACTTTTGGCTTGTTAGTCGGCTCATTTAGATCGACTCGATTTCCATTCGACCTAAAATTGATTCAATTTTCGATCGATTTTCGATCGATTTTCGATCTTTGATCCATATTAACTCCCTTATTCACTGGCGCACTAATTACATTATAGTTTATTAATATTCTATAAAAATTCTACATTAATTAATTATAATAGAGCAAATTGTTTTTAAAAAAATATTAAGTACAATATATACTTGTATAAATTATAAATTAAATTACATAAATTAGTCAGATTTTAAACGTATCAAAGCAATAGTGATTCATATTCAATTTATTTATTTGTAAAATAATTGAATTAGTGAATGAGATTTAATTGAATTGAATCAGATGATGATTTGAGCCAATAAAAGACCTATCTATAGCAAGTGAAGGCGCATATCTATTTTAACTATGCCATATGTTTATGTTCAATTCACAAGCGTGCTTAGGCTCCAAACTCTGGTAATGTGATTTTTTTGCTTGAATTCATATGTTTTATAAATTTTTATTTTTAAATTTTTGATCAATCAATTTAATATTTGAGATTATTTTACAGCATAAATTTGATCATTTATTAAACAAATTAAATTCAAAAATTAAATTCAAAGATTCAAAGTGGGTAGTTGCCGGGTTGAGTTGAAATCGAGTTGTTTTTTTTTTTTCAACGAAAATATTACACAGAATAAAATTTAGCATAAATTACATTTTATATTTTTGCATTTAAAACATATTATCATATAAACTTATATTTTTAAAATTTAATATAATTATTAAATAAATTTTTTCTTTCTAATTTTTTATTATTAAATTTTTATAAAATTACTATTCTACTTCCCCTCTCTCTCTTGTCTTTCTGGCTCTCTCTCATTGGCAGGACGTAAGCGGTAAATTGGACCGCAGGTTTGCCGAAGGTAAATCAAATAGAGTTAGATTTGGATTAATGGTAAGCTACCCAAGGTAAAAATTTACGATCAATATCCCACTTAGATGAGTCCAAGTGGGTTGAACCGACTTAATTCTCACTTCTAACGACAAACAAAAAAGTTATTAGATAAATAATTAAAAATCAATAAAAGAGCCGTGAATATTATATATGAACTTTGGAACCTGAACATGCTAGAGTTTTACGATTGAAAAGTTGATTATGGACACAATATATCAACCACATAACTTGTTCACCGATGATCGATTCAATAAGAAGTGATTGCTTTTTTTTTATAATAAAATATGTGATTTTTTTAAATAAAAATGTGATTATATATGTTTTTTATTCAGGACCATTGTGCCCGTCTTCAACTCGGTGACTCAGATCGGCCCACTGTAATGACAGAACTGTGGATGTCGTACAGCTAACACACATCATTTATGTTCTTATAAAATTTGAAATTTACTTACATTTTATTTAGTATAAATTTAATTCAAATATTATTCAATTTAAAGTAAACTTACTTATAATAAAATTAATTTAATTTATAATTAATTCAATATTTATATTTTTCAGAAGTATTTATATTTTTGATATTTTTCATATAAACATATGTTTTAAATTGTATATTGAAAAATAAGATATAAAAATATGTATTTTACATATAAATTTATTTTTAAAATAAAATAAAAATATAATATATGTTAAATTAATATATAAATATATTAAAATAAAATTAAAAGTAATGTTCGATTTAATTCCTTAATTGAGTTAAACTCAAGAGATTTTACTCAATTTAAAATAAATTTGAATTGAAGCAAAATTCCTTATATTGAAACCGTTAACAGCCCTACAACCGTAACACATTTCGGACCACCTCCATTTGGCGAACTGTCACCGTACATATCCCAATGAATTCTTAAACTATTTTTCAAATATGCTAAAATTATATTATATATATATTAGATTATGTTATATTTCAAGCTAAATATTATTTAGGTCCAAACATTTGTGAGTAATATGAAGTTTTATGATTTAAAAACTTTTTAACGACTTTCTGAGGTTAATATTAATTTTGTAGTTCGGTTATTTTTATTTTTTTTAATAAAAATTATATTTAAATAAAATATTTTAACATAAAATGACAAAAAAAATCCTTCTCATCTCCCATCTCAAGTAGGACTAGTCGTTATTATGTGCGCCACCACCCAGGGACTCCCACGTGGTGTCGTGTGGTGGCTTGATATTAATTACTGATATGTCACTACAGTTAACACATAATTATATTTTGATTTATAAATATTAAAATTTTTACATAAAAGATTTAAAATAATAATTTTCATCAGCATATAAAAAATATTCTATTTTCAAAAAATTAAAATTTCAAATCCCCCCCTCTTTATCTCTCTCTCTCTCTTGCAAGAGCAAAAAAATTGAATTTTATTTATTACAAATTTAATATATTTAATTAATTTTAAATCTGGATAACTATTAATAAAAAATTAATAGTTAAATTAATTGTTATAATTTTTATCTTATCCGCAAGGAGATTTGACAAAATAGCCAAGTAAAATAATCTAGAATCTAACGAAGAAAGAAAAATTTAGTTTTTAATAATTAATTATTTAATTTGGAGCCTAAATTTATAAGAAATTAAGGGGAGAAATATTAATAGAATTGTATATTTGACAACAATGTCTTTGAGCATTTAAATTAAATCTTAATAGAATTGTACATTTTTAATAACCAGACGTATGTACGGTGAATTCGTATAATTTTAAGAAGAGTTTCTAGAAAAATTTCTTATATTTGTTTATTCCCATTTTGATGTTTTCCCGCATAATAACAACAACAACGATAATCAAATCTTAATCCCACTAGGTGGTGGTGGCCCATCCCATATAGTTTCACTAAAATTCTAACTTATACTTCTAAAGTCGATGATTAACACATATTATATATTACCTGTTGTTCAATCTCATAAAATGTATGCATACATATTGTATAATTATGTTTTGAATAAAATTGGCATCATTTAATGTCCTATATGTACAACTATGATCACCCATATTATATGTTGATATTCATTTGATATTTGAATATGTTTTAGATATTTCGGAACATATGTAATTGATAGAATGATGTACATATTTAACATGCTAAAATTATTGTTATATAAAAATTGAAATGATGTACTTAGATCATGTGATCACATTTAAGATGGATGCCACTAACGACTTAAAGGTTAAATTTACTTCCAAATTATAGAGGACTATGAAATTTGTCTTAACAATGACTATATTGTAATTGAATGGTATGTTAGATGTGACAACTAAATTAAAATATTAGAAATTTTATAGTAGTCACTCCTACCTACTTGAGCTATGATTTGACTGTCAATGGCTTTGAGGTCATATTGACTTTGATTTGATAAATACTGTGAGGTGATAAAAGCTATGAGGTCAAAATGACACGAGATGGAAGGCAGCGGAAGTCACGATATAAGTATTCTAGGGATCTTAATGAAATGATAATAAATAATTCAAAAATAAATATTATTTATTTATCTACATTCCTTGATATATGATCGTAATTTTCTAATATTCAATTGTAATGATGTGATGTAGTAATTTATATATGTAATACATTTGATGTAAAATTTTGATTGCATGTATTTATTTTATTTCAGCTGAAAGGCAGAGTTTGCCTTCTCAGTTTATGTCATTTGAGACTTATGCCATTTTTATAATAGGTACTGCAGATCAAAGTGATGCATAAGGGAAAGAATTTCAAGATAAAGAGGAACTATAGAATGGTTAGAATTTATTTTTTTTTCTAGTTATTTTAAAATTATGAATATTTGTATTATCCTGGTGGTAATGAGACATTTTATTTTCTTATATTGATGATCTAGAATATTATAGAGAGCTGTGATGCTTGATTTCTGTTTAACTATTTTATTTATTCCTATCAAGTTTAGTTATTCTCTTTATCGTAATGTCACAATCTTGAATTACTATAGTTTAGTCTTTGTGTGTGTTAGCCACAAGAGCTATAGTAATTTTAGGGCATGACAGGCAAAATTGGCGAAGCAGCAGTGGTGGTGTGGCGCTAACAGTGAGGCTTCAACAAGCGAAAATAGTAAGAGAATATTAATAGCATAAATTTAGAAATTTGAATAAATATTAATGATAAAATTAGAATATTATGTGGAGAGACCTTATTTGTAATATTAGATAAATTAAAAGACTTTTTAATAAGTTTTTAAAATTTATAAACCAAAATATAATTATGAGTTAAGCAGAAAAACTTATCAGTAATTAACATTTTAATTATATAACACACAGAAGAAAATGAAATCAATGCATGCTAAATAACACAAAAAATACTAATCAAATTGCTAAATGAGAAGGAAGCTTGTCTGGAACTATGAAGTCTCCAATTCGAATTCATGCTACTATAATTTTCAATTGGGGTGATGAGAATTATAATATTTAAGAAAAAAATTTAAAAAATTCATAAATTATTCCTCAATTCATGCCCCGAGCAGTTCCCTAAGTAAGGAAGAGAACTCAAAAGAAAAAACATGAGAAGAAAACAAAAGAAAAGAAGATGAAAAACAGGAAGCGAATTGCAATTGAAACTAAAGAGATAGTGATAGCTTGCTTCCAACTTCCCGACTCTTTTGGTTCAAGCATTTTTTTTAACAAAAAAAATATATATTTTATTTTTTAAGTCTAATAAAAAAAAGTTTACTTTAGCATTAGAAAATATGTAAGATGTAAAATAAAATTAATTATAATATTTATATTTGTATTGGAAGTGAAATAGAATTAATTTTTATAGTTGAAAGTTGTGTTGAGCTAAAAAAAACGCCTAAACCAAACGAGACGCAAGAGGCAGGTGAACTCATAATAGAGTTTGAATATGTAACAGGGGCGGCAAAAGTTAGACCCAACCTGAATAGTTTAATCCAAATTCGATCTGTCTATAAAACGGGTCAAGATCAATGGCCTAAACTCAACTCGATTAATAAACATGTCGGGTCAACTTGCCAATTTATAGAATAAATATTGATAAACGGGTAACTCGACCCAACCCAATTATATACAACTCGAACCAGCTTTATTTAATAAATGAGTTAAAATTTATGACCATACTCGAACTTCTTGGGTTGGGTTCACAGGTCAGATCATATATATCCACCTCTAAATATGTACGTGAGAACTTTAAGTAAAATATATAAATTTCTGGATGGCTGAAGTTATGGGCCAATTGAGAGCTAAATTTGTACGAGAAAAATCGGAGAAATCATCGAATTAAATTGTCATATAATTAACAAGTCACGATAAGAAAACTACCGTAATCTAACCATATGATTGATAAACTGGACATTTCATTTAGCCCTATCTGGGGGAGATAGGATCTTTTTTGTGGGTACGATTGATCATATATCTAATAGTCATGAGACAGTTCTATTACACAAAATAAATGATCCAAATTTCAAAAAGAAATAAACCCCACTCTTTTTTTCATGAGGAGATGTTATAAAAAAAGTGGCATCTTAATTGCCATCATGCTGATAGAAAGAAAAGAAACACTTTAATTACTTTTATGTTGATAAAATTAAAACAATCAACGATCAATCACAGGGGAAAACAGGGCTAATATAGTCATTTGACAAGCATTAATTTCTATATTTTTATTTTAAGCACCACCAATAGAAATAAACCCTAATAAAAATGAGATTTTTAGCAGAAAGATAATGTTACTCCTCATTCATTAAAATCGCCATTATAGACCTTCTTTCTTTCTCTAAGATGCAGAGCATTCAGGAGGAAGACCCTGCGGAAACCTCTTCACATCGCTGCAGTAATCGTAGACCATATAATTCTTCTGCGCCCACTGCATCTTCTTCAAGCTTTCCCCATCCAGAGCTTCCTGCATCCATGGTTTGGAGCTGCAGGAAGAATAACCGCCGCTAACGCAGCCGTCGGCGGCGAGATTCCGGAAGGAGGCGGTAAACGGCGCAAGGGTCCAGTCGATCTTGACCCGCCCTCCATCGGTGGCCCAATCGTCGCCGTTCCAGAGGCTGCCGTACAGCCTCATTGCCTGGCTCTTCGGGTACGGGACGCCCTTCGTCGCTTCCAAGTTCTTGAATTCTCTAATGGGAATTCCGTCGACGTATAGTCTTCCGGCGCCGGAAAAGAAAGGGAAAATTACACATTAGTCTCCTAGTTAGTGTAAATTCCATAGTACTCTATATCATTTTCTTTTTGAATCTGTTGTTTCCGATTCGTCTAACTTAGATAAAAATTTAGATTCAGCATTAAACAGGCCCACAGACATGAACTTGATTAATGTCACCTAAATTTTGTACGTTTAGCTTAGAATTCAGACAGGCCTATGTGTCGAGCTAGTGCTAAGCTGTCAAACTCATCCAAAAAGTCCAATTAGTAAGTCCATATATATATATATATAACATAGCATTAAATGCTCAAATTTTTATCTTTTTCTTTAATATAAATTTTTGGTATTTTTATCAGTTTTGACTTATGTGAGCTATAAATATCTTAGTTAATAGAAGATGATAACAAAAAAAGTTTTATGCTACAGGCGCAGTGGTCAAGCTTAGCTCAAAGTTAAAGCCCGAGTTCAGCTCAAGTCATGAGGGGGTTCAGACTTAAAAGCCCATTATCAACATATGGGCTCTTTCTTCTTGTTCAAGTGTTTCACTTGAGGTACTTTCTAATAAAATTTTGAAAATCTTATTCTTCAAGAACCTAGAAGTAATTTCACCAAGGAGAAAAAAAAAGAATAATTACCCAAATGCCACGCCATTTAGCTTTATTTATGCATTATCCATTCATTCTTTGTTAATTACGTTATGTACACTCAAAATATTAAAATCTTACATACACACATCTAAGTTAAAACTCAGTCAAAATCTATTTAAAAAAAATATTTTGTTAGTAAATCATTAAAATTACACTCTTACAGTTAATAGGACATATTTTTTTTCTTCCTTAATGTCACACTAAAGCGTTAATCTGTCCGAAAATTAATTCACGTCGCAGATATCTCTTTTCCTTGTCACTACCTAAACATCAAAGTTTTAGAATTTTCACTCAAAATATATTTAAATATCTTTAAAATAATATGATGAACGGTTTAGATTTTTTGTAACCTAACTATAATTAGGTTATTGAAAAATTATGATTACTTATTATAATGAAAATAAGTTAAAGTGTGTGTATGTAAAATTTTATAATATTTTGAATGTATATAGTATAATTAACTAAGAATGAATGAGTAATGTATAAATAAAAATAAATGCTGTTACTTGTAGATAATTATTTCAAAAAAAATCTGTGTTCTGCTTGAGAGCTCTGTTCTTACACGACGTGGATTGGATTCCACAGGATGGCGTACGTGTGGAAATCCTTGGTAGGATCGAACCAGAGATGGAATCGCGTCTCTCGGTTCCCGATCCCCTGCGTGAAGACGTTCGTGCTGACGACGTACGGATCGCCGGCGAGATTTCCGAGGAACTCGAAGTCGACCTCGTAGTGGGCCGGTCCTTGAGACGACAACTGCAACGAATCTCATTAGAATAAAAATCGGAGAAAAGGGTTCTCTTTACTCGATGACAAAGGGCTCACGTAGCAAGCTGTGACGGTTCCGGCGGAGTTGCCGGCGACGAGCTTGATCTGGATGTCGATCCGGCCGTAGAGAAACTCGTTCGTGGATTGAAATCCGGAGCCGGAGGATTTGTCGAGGGAAAGGGTGAGGAGGTCGCCGTTGCTCAGAATCTTGCCCCGGCCGTCTCCCCAGGTGATGACGACGTCCTGGGAGAAGTTGCCGGAGGCTGCGGCGGAGTTTAAGAGGGCGGCGGTGAGTGCGAGGAGGAAGAAGACGATGGGCTGGGAGGGGGTAGCGACGGGGGAGGCCATTTGCTTGGAAGAAACAGAGTAAATGGTTGAATCTCCAAGTGGAGGCAAATTATGAAGGTGTGGAATGCGATATTTATAAGAGAGAAACAGAGGAAATTGGAAGCTGCCATTGGCTAGTAAGCCTGAATCAGTCTATTTTATATAAAAAAAATGATTTTATAAATAAATTAAAAAAAAACTTAGTCTATTGACAACTGTATTATTGCAACATTTTCTCCCACTATTTTGAAAAAAATAATAATGTTAGGGATAAATTACTTTTGAGTTAATAAAAGAAAAAACGAAAATAAAAAAAATACATTTACATACCTTCCTACTTCATGATCTACTCACTAAATATAAAAATAATAAGTGTTCAAATATATGATTCAATTAAAAATTTTACATACAAACACAGAATTAGTATATTCTTTAATATTGCAAAATAAAGAAATATGAAGTTGTAAATATTCATCCAACTCAATACTGCCATACAAGTGATCATCATCATCATCAATTTAATGATCCTTACAATAAATAAATTATATATAATTATGACACAAGAATTGGTAGTATGTCAATCACTTCAAAGATATAATATAAAATAACCTGACTCATCTATAATTTTTTAATAATACTTGTTTGGATAATTTCTCCTTTTCGTTGTTCGCTTGTGGATATATGAGTTACTGGGTCTTCATCTTCCGCCTCATCATCCAAACTCTTATCATTCTTTATGTCAGCCTCACGCATATTAAAATACGTATCATGATCATGATATCTATCAATATAATTATGCAAAATATAATATACATGTACAATACCTACTTGTACATTAAAGGAGAACGATTTTTTTTCAGTTAGCACTTTGAACCATTTTTTTAATATACCAAATGTACGTTCAACTACGTTTCTGAGTTGAGTGTGTCTACAATTGTACAACTTTTGTAGAGACTCATATCTTCATTGTGCACGATTACAAAAACTGCTCAAATAATATCGTACGTGATGTATTGTTAAAATGTGATTTGAATAATAATTAAATAATCCTAATTATAAGGATTATTTGTTAAGCTGTTGAGATTTTTATGGAAATCAAATACAAGATTTGTTATAGGCTACTATTATAAATACAGGATGATATGGTAAGCTGAAAAAAATGAGATTATCAGGATTTCTTGTGGAAGGCTGCAAGTTCTCAAGTTTTTTCTTGGAAAACTTGAATAGGTAATTCACTTTGGTATTTTCAGCAGTGATTTCTCTTGGATCTTCTTCATCGGCTACGGAGGTGATTTCGTAGGAATTTGGAGGCAATCATCTGAGGCTCAAGGAGCGATTGGATTGTCTAATCTGAAAGAAAAAAAGATCCAATTTTTGTATCCCGTCTGAGATCGAGAACCAGGTGATTGATGTAAGGTTCTCTTTCTATCTGATTTTCTACATAATAAAGTCTCTCTCTGTTCTCCTCGTGGATGTAAGAGGAATACCTCCGAATCACGTAAATTTAGTGTTCTTGTGGTTGATTCGTTCTTTTATTATCATTGTTTCTCATACTTATCTGGAACGATTTATTTGGCTAACTACATGTCCGACGATCTGAATTTTCCATTGCGTATTATTTTCACAACAATGTACTAGTGCCAATAGTTTGTCATTATTAGCATTTTCAGAATCAACCAAGTATATCTTTCTTAATTTGTTTACAAGTATTGGAAAAGTCACTATAAACAAAAATAATCAAATAGATAATATTATTTAACATAAATTACCTTATGGTACTGAAAAATCTCCTTGCTCAAGTGCCTATTTAAGAACACGCACATCAGTAGTCAATCTTTCCCACCCAATTGTAACATATACAAATTATCGATCAAAAGAGACAACGACCATAATATTTTGTGATATGAAATCTTTTCTATTCCTGTATTTATTTCACTTGCGAATAAAAACTGTAGCAGGAGCATGTGTCCCGTCAATAGCACCAAGCATATCTTTAAAATACAGATAAAAATGTGAGTTATTTCTCACATCTAAAAGTACAATAAAATTATCTTTCAATGCCAGAACTCCTTATAGGTTTAAAATTATGACTAACATGAAAGAGAAATTTGTCTCATCACTCAATTGCCCTGAGAAAGCATGGAAAAATAATCAAATTCAAGAATAATTAGACTGCTCTTGAAAGCAATACGACATTAGATATGTTCAGGCTCATCCAGTAAAAATGCAAAAGCCATTTTTCAGACTGACCTGATTGAAACAGAGATCAAAAACTGCAAAATACTTTAGCTTGTAAGTTCCTCATAACAGTTGCATTGCAGCAGTACAGAATTAAAAATCTTCTCTAATATTTTATCTCAGAATCATTGGAATATGACATCAAATGCATATAGAAAATAGGAACAATGTGACATGCAAATAATAATTTTACCAAAAACTACAATCAACACCTCCAATATAGTCCAAAGAAATTTATAGAAGAACAGCTCCAGTATAATATGAATTCGAAGGCATCAACACTACCAAAATACAGTTAATTAAACTCTACGTAGTTAACAAACTTGACTAAAAGAGATCAAACAGTTTTCACTGAAAGAATCAAAATTTGGGCTGAGAACTGTATTTATCAACAATCATACCATAGATCGGCAAAAAGCATAATATATCTATATTTACCTCTCCGCCATAATACCAATATTTGCTGACATCGTAACCTCAAATGAGATTAAAGATTTGTCAAAGTTAGATTTTTTTTTTTTACATGTTGAAGAATCCATCATTGCCCATAGTTTTTTTTTTTTACCATGTTTAAAAATCCATCATTGCCCATAGTTTTTAATCTGAGAATATGAAACCACAAAAATAAAGAAACAACCAAATATAGAAGAACAACAATAATAGTATAAGTGTAGTATCTATTTGTATATAAGTGTAGAATCTGTTCGTATAAGTAATATGATATAAATGTAGAATTTGAGGATATAATGTTAACTAGGAGTTTATAAGAATAAGTAGAGTAACTAGAAAACAGCAGCAACAAAGCAACTAGGACAGTATGCTATATTTCAGAAGCACAGATAAAATGAAGCATCAAAATCAATAATAAATAAAGAACCAAGCACACAAGCAAATGTACAAACAACTAAATAATAATGATATTTAATGAAATAATAGAGTGGGGATAAGGAAAAAAATATAAAGAACTCTATAACAATAATATGACATGTATTATAGGGTAACAATGGAATGAGTAATATGAGTTACATAAAATAAATCCAGCTCATGAATATATTAAGGCACATAGCTAAATTGCACATTCAAGTAATATGGGTGTGGTCCGTGTGGAACATAGGGTAATAACTCAATAATAATAACTTGCTTGCATAATAGGGTAACATGAATTGCATGAAAAAAATCAGCTCATCAGGATGCAGCATAGACCCTCAGCAAATTTCTGAGAAAATAAGAATAACAAATTCTAAAAAAATCGAACAATATGTTACTGAAGTCATGTAAAAAATTTAAATCGTGTTAACCTTCTCAGATCTATCAAGCCTCAACTCTATCAAGGTGTGCCAAGCCTCAGCCTCAACCTCAGCATCAGAAGTGTGGCAAAACACAGATCAGAAAATTGGGGCAGGATAAACCGTGGCAGCTCAGCTTACCGCATACATGGCGAAATCTATCATCGCTACCTGATCCCACCTCGGCGGAGGGTCACCGTCGAAGAAGACTAGCACCAAACCCACGCATTTGCCGCTGCCTGAGAAGATTTGCGCTGGCCGACCTTCAACCGTGGAAGACCGCGACTTTGCGTAAGCGATGTCTGCCGGCGACTCTAGTGCGGACAACCTCCAAGACGATGAGATCTCCCTGCAAAGGTGTCGGGTGTGATGAAACAAGCTCCGCCATTACCCCAGAATAATAAATTGTGTATTAAATGTGTTTGGTGGTTTAGATGGGTTAACTTAAATTAACCTAGCTAACCCACCTCTACCAAACGGCCCTCTTAAGGTGTGAAATGTGATATTTATAAGAGAGAAACAGAGGAAATTGGAAGCTGCCGTAGGCTAGTAAGCCTGAATCAGTCTATTTTATTAAAAAAAAAATTGAGATCTTTAAAATTTCAATTGAGCTCAAGCAAAGTAAATTGATTGATATTTGGATTAAGAATCAAGCAAAAAGATAGCATTTTAAAATTTAAGTTGAGATCTTTAAATTGTTTAAATAAATATAGTCAAATAAAATGCAATTGGCATCCATCGAGTGAAAAATAGCCTTATTATTACATTATGAAGCCCTTTTGTAACAAAAATAACAATCACTCACGAATAACAGAGGAAAAAACAGAGCTATATAACAATCCTTTCTACAGTAAAAAACAAGTATTTTTGACTGAGAAAAACAGAACTAATCGTTCAACGAGATTAGAGTCGCCATTAAAGGCACTTCTTTTCGCATCTAACGAGCAGAGCATTCAGGAGGGAGACCCTGCGGAAACCTCTGCACATCCTTGCAGTAATCGTAAACCATATAATTGCTCTGCACCCACTGCATCTTCTTCAAGCTGTTGCCATCCAGAGCTTGCTGCATCCAGGGCTTGGAATCGCAGGAAGAAGAATCACCGTCGCCGCCGCCGCCGATAGCGCAGCCGTCGGCAGCGAAGTTTTGGAAGGAGGCGGTGAACGGCGCTAGGGTCCAGTCGGTCTTGACTCGCCCTCCTCTGGTGGCCCAATCGTCGGCGTTCCAGAGGCTGGAGTACAACCTCATCGCCTGGCTCTTCGGGTAGGGAACGCCATTCGTCGCCTCCAAGTTCTTGAATTCTCTAATGGGAGTTCCGTCGACGTAGAATCTGCCGGAGAGAGAAAAATAACCTCAAAATCTCATTTTTCAAATTTAACCAGATAGAAAAGTCTATGCTCTGTGCTTACACTATGTGGCTTGGATTCCACAAGACAGAGTACGTATGGAAGCCCGTCGTGGGATCGAACCACGGATAGAACTGCACCTCTCTGTTCCCCTTACCCTGCGTGTAAACGTTCGTGTGGATGATGTACGGATCGCCGGAGAGGTTTCCGAGGAACTCGAAGTCGATCTCATCGTGGGTCGGTCCTTGGGACGATAACTGCAACGAACATGAGCCAGAGCTGAATCTCATCAGCATCAAAATTGGAGAAAATGAATCGCTAGAATTGAGGACGAAGGGCTTACGTAGTAGGCGGTGACGGTGCCGGCGGAGTTGCCGGGGACGAGCTTGATCTGGGTGTCGATCCGGCAGTAGAGATACTCGTTATTGGACTGAAAGCCGGAGCCCGAGATTCTGTCGAGGGAAAGGGTGAGTAGCTGGCCGTTGTTCAGAATCTTCCCGCGGCCGTCTCCCCAGGTGATGACGACGTCCTGGGCGAAGTTGGCGGCGACGGCCGAGAATAAGAGTGCAGCGAGGGCGAGGAGGAAGAAGAAGATAGGTCGGGAGGAAGAAGAACCATGGGCTGCCATGAGCTTGGAAGAAACAGTGATTGGTTGAAGCTTGAAGTGGAGGTAAATGGGGGCGGAATGAGGTATTTATATAAGAGAAAAACAGGGGATGGGGAAGAAGATTGGAAGCTGACATTTGCTAATATGTATGAATAGCTCAACGCTGTTTATTGACTACTGTTCTTCCAGATCATTATCCCCCCACAAGATACAACCTATCCCAATTGACATTAAAATCGAAAAATAAAAAAAAAATTATGTTGAGAAATAAAAAATAAAAAATAAAAATTTTGCTTTAGGTGTGAGAGTTCTTAATTTGGGTCAAAGATTGAAAATTGATTCAAAGTTAGCAAGAATTTTGAATTAAATATTAATGAATAATTCAATCAAACAGACTTAGATCACTTTGTTTTAAATTCCAAAAACTGATTTTTTTACGTCTGGTATGAAAATAGATTTTTAAAAGAAAATAATAATAAATAAAGAATTTAGATTTAATTATAAGATCATATTAATTTTATATCCAACATTAAGGGAGATCGATGTAGATTAACCGCTTTAAAATATAAAAATTAAAACTCAAAGTAAAACTGATGTAATGGATTACTGACTATTCGAGTAAAAATATAATTTTAATGATTTACTAACAGAATATTTTTTTAAAAAAATATTTTGATTAAGTTTTAACTCAAATGCGTGTATGTAAGATTTTATAATATTTTGAGTGTGCATAGCATAAATAACTAAGAATAGATAGGTAAGACATAAATAAAACTAAATTATATGATATGTAGATAATTATCCCTAATATTTAAGCGTAAATGTATTTATGCAATTTATTTATTTGCAATTTTAATTAATTAGAAACTCCAAAAGTATTCAACTCAATTTCTTCCATAGAATGGCATGGAAATAAACTCAATCCTAAATTTCGTATAAATTACACCAGATCTAAGAGGATTAAGTTTTATTACACATTGGTCTTAAAATTTTCAATCATTGCCTTTACGTCCCAGCGATCATTCCTTAAATTCATAGCTAGGGCAATTTTTACTCTATAATTTTTGCGTCCAAACATCGTAGAATATCAACGTCAATAATTAGTTTTTAAATGTATTTAAACATTATATTTAGCTAAAACTCAACTGAAACTTATTCTCAAAAAAAAAACTTCATTAGTTTTTAAAAATTTGCTTCTGATAATTTCTTCAGTAGAAAATAATTTGAAAAATACTAAATAAAGTTAATAAAATTTTACCATGCTCGGGCAGCTTTAGGTCATATTTGTGGCCCTGAGGACCCCAAAAAATCTCAAAGGGTATCTGTGGACCCAGACATAATTTACACATATATATATAATTCCTGTCATTTCTAGATGGTATGGGTGCCTGGAGAGTGGGTTAGTTGTGAATACGCTGGCGGCGGCGGTCATTTTCAGCCAATCAAAAAATGACTTTCGTATTTTATTTATTTAGAACTTAATTTAAAATTTTGATCTTAATTTTTGAAGAAATAAATATTCTGCTATTGAAAAAATAAATATAATGTGTAACAAATTAAATTTTTCATGCAGTTGAGCATAAAACATTTAATAAGATCAAAATAAAATTATATATTTTAGGGTAGATTTCACCCAAGTTTTTTGAGTTTAGGGCTTAATATTAAGCAGTTATACATTTTCAAAATTGTAATGTTGGGATCTTTATTTTTAATATAATTATTAAATACGTTATTTTTACTTTTTATTTTTAAAATTTTTTATGATTATTATTATACTATTCCCTTCTATTTCTCACCATGTTCTCTCTCTAGGGACGTTACCGGCGGTGGAGCGAGGGTGAGGGATGTGAGCATAGCGCGAGGGTGCGTGGCAGACTGTGAATTGCATGACATCAACATCTGCGCAGCCTCACTGAGCGTTGCAAGAGGCCGATAGTAGGCGTTACACATTGAGGCGCGTGACCAGCAAAAGGGATGCATGATCACACGACGGCACTGGCGAGGGCTACGCATACGCTGGTGTCGCGTAGTTGGCTGTTGTGCTACTCTTCCTTGCGCAGTGCTCACGCCGGCAGGATTCCCCGCCACCGCACCGCCGCTAATTGCGAGAGAGAGAGAGGGGGTGGTGAGAGAGAAGAGAGGGATATAATAGTAATTGTAAAAAATAATAATAATAAAAATATTAAAAAAGATATTTGATAATTATGTTAAAATTCAGGGCCTAATATCATATTTTTGAAAATATAGATATACATGTTATTAAGTTTTAAATTTAGAAATTCGAGTATAATTTATTCTAAATTTTTTCCGCAAACAAATCTAGGCAAAACTACATCTAATTAAGATTGTTGGCCATTGCACATTGAATTTTTTAATTTGTGATAATATGTAAATAATTTTATTGAAATTAATAAATTAAAAAATCTAATAAAAATATTCTTTAATTATTAAAACAAATTAAACACTAAAGTGTTGATATAATTTTTTAATTTCCTTAACTTTTCAATACTTATAAAAAATTTTAATTATTGATTCTATATATTAATATTAATAAATATATTTATGACTTATTTTAAATTAGTGAATTAGTTCTATTAATTTAAAAATTAAAGGATTTTACCTGAATATAATCTAAAATTAGAGAGAGCTAATCATTATTAACAAAAAATATATAACGCGGCTATAACTTTATGATTTAATTTATCTTCATTTAAATCATATTTTTTTATAATATTTAAAATTTATTTATTTATATAAATAAATTTAAAATATATTTGATTAAACTAAACCTTAGCTTGCTTGAGAAACTAGGGCAAGCAATAGGTTGATATCCAAACAGATGGCGGTTGACTCAAGGCGCTACGCGTTGACTGCCTTTTTCCCATGCTTCTTCAAATAAAATTTTTTAAAAAATTTAATGTTCTTACTTAAAATTTATAATATTGTGATTAAAATTTAAAATTTTTTAATATTCAAATAATTTAATTACATGTATTCTACTAAAGTTCACCTATTTTATATATTTAATATTTAAATTTTTAATCTAATATATTAATTATTAAAATCATACAAAAACTATAATATTTATAAATATTATAGTATGAGATATACATAAGATAAGTTTTAGATAATTTTAATGACAAATATATAAAATAATTAAATTTTAATGACATCCATGTAATTTTTTTTTAATATTGTGATTATATGTATGATTTTTGGTGGAAGAAATATTGCTAATGGAGAAATTGTATCAGGGCATTAAAGTAAAATTTTAATATTTAAAATTAAATTCTATTTCATATCCAATGTAAAATATAATATTTAATTAATTTTATTTCATTTTCTTATTTCCCTGTGAATTCAAAAAATATTCCAACTAAAATTAAAAAAAAAAACACACTTTTTATATAACCATAGGCTAATAATTAATCCAGCCCATGAAATCATTGATCATGATGGAAATATTAGCTGGCATATGGCTGTCTTTCACCTAGCTTTAGTGCCTTATCCTGAATTTAACTTATAATTAAGCTTATTAAATTAATTTAGTTTATATTAATTGGTTAGGTATTTGATATTTCTACGCAAAAATAAATTATAAATTAAAGAAATTTATATTTATATATGTATCATGGATCCACTCACATATTTAATTTTTCAAATACAGGGTGTTATATAATAAATATGAATATATTTTTTGAGTCAAATAAAATAAAGTCTATTTCACATTGATAAAATTTAAAAAAAAATGAAATAAAGTTTGAATTTTGTGAATATAATTGTGATCCCCCATGCTGTCACTTAGCTGGTGGAAGTAAAAAAAATTATGAAATATTTTCTTTCAAAATTGAATTATTTCCAGAAGAATCCATAACTCATGGCGAATAAAAATCAATTCATGGCGAATTTGAATTTAAATTATTTTTTTTTAAGAAGAAGTCAGATATTCTGATCATATTAATTCACGCGGTAAGCGAGCTGGCATAATTGTCTCTTTTTAATGGAAAAATTTATAAAAATATTTAGGATAAATTGCAATCAGGCTCCTGACGTAGAAATTATGTTACAATTTGATCTCAAATTTTAAAACAATCTCAATTTAAATACTATTGTTTAGTCCCAAATAAAATATATTTATTTTTTTTACAATTATATCATAAGATTATTTTTATTTGTTAATTTTTTGAAATTTTAGAACAAAAAAAGCAAAAGATTCGAGTAATCTTGTTTTAGATTTTTGCTAAAATTTTAAAAAGCTAATAATATAAGGATATACGGTACTTTATGTAAATATTTTAAATTAGTTGTTAGATGATTAAATTTCATAATTTTTTATCATGAATATAACAAAAAGATGGGATTCCTATCAAAGACAAAAACTGTTGGGCTTTTTAAAAAGTTAGGACTAATTTACAATCCTCCTTATCTCAGGAACCTGGATGCAATTTGTCTGACGTGCAGAGGTGGTTTCATTCTGATCCGAAATAACCTTTTTTCATAATTGAACCGAAATTAGATTAAGCTGGAGTCAAATTTGGGTTGATCTCAAATTATTTTTAAGACTAAAATTACTTAAATGACCCATGGGAGCACAGTTATAATCATCGGCTCAGATGTCACTTATTGGATGAGTTGCATCGAAGATAAGGGTAGCTTCGAGTGATCTCGAGTGAGCCGAGCTGAAATCTATCAAAATTTTTAATTTTGAGTTGAGATCGATTCAATCCTACTAAAAGTTTTTCAATTTTAAGTTGATTTTGAGTTAAATTGAACTTAATTATAAGTTATATTTTATTATAAAAATATTTATTATTCATATTAAATATATTAAAATTAATATTATAATTTCATTTTTCAAATTTATGTATATATTTTTAATATCATTT
>JAEMOT010002293.1:359443-394604 GCA_019297695.1 Apostasia ramifera | reverse complement strand
CATTTCTTTTTATAAAAAAGTAAATCATATTTATATATAGCAGTATCTCGATTATATTTTAGAAAATTTTAAATATGTATGCTAATATATATATATATATATATATATATATATATATTGATGTGATTACGAATTAAACTAATTTTATTTCGAGTAAATTAATTTCAAATCAGAATAAACTGAGTCGATCTCAAATCGAACAAAATACGAGCAAGTTTTGATTTTCAAATAAAATTTTTACCTTTACTTGTGCGGGCTTAAGTTGGGCCAAAAGAATGGAAAAATTATTAGGTTTGGATGTCTAACCACGCTAGGCGTCTGTCACCCCGATCACCGCTGGTCGCGTGCATGCGATGGGTCTCGTGCATCACGATGATGAAACGACACATTCATGCCAAACCATCCGGTTGTGTAGTGCCGTGGCTATACCGGACTGCCCCGCCTGATCAGATCATTCTTCCGGTCAAGCTGTGCCAGGGGACTCACTGGACCATCCGTAAGGCATCATCGGACAGTCCAGTCTAGCCGCACTACTGACATGACTGGATGATCTAATGCAGACACTTCGTTTCGTCGCCATGATACACAAGGTCCACTACATCTATTCGGTAAGCAGTAATTAAGGGACGGACGCTTGACTCACCCAATAATTTTTCCGAAGAATGCATTACGCAATAGTTCAAAGAAGCGGAGAATAATCCTAGTTAGGGCTGGCAATTTTATTCGAAAGTCGAAAATCGCTCGATAAAAAACTCGACTCGAAATCGATTCGAGTCAATTCGAGTCGAGTTTCGAGCTATTCAATGTACTCGAAATTATTTCGAGTCGATTTCAAGTTTGGCTTGACTCGTTCGAAAAAAAATTGAGCATACTCGAAATAAAATTATTTATTAAATTTTTTTATTATATTATGAAAGAGTGGCACATTGGAAATTGAAAATGGAAAAAAAATTAGTTAAAGTGTAACTATTTTAAATGCGTTTTTTTTATTATGTAATTTAAATTTATTCAAAAACTGAAATCGATTCGAAATTGACTCGAACTCAAGTTAAATCGAGTCGAGCTGACTCGACTCGAAATGATTCGAGTTCTAGTCGATTTCGGGTCTCATTGAAATCGAAATTTTTGAGTTCGAGTATACGGAAACTCGCTCGAACTTGACTCGATGCCACCCCTAATCCTTAGTTGAAATAATTATGTTGCAAGGCCTATAAAAAAACGCAATTACTATATATTTACATTGAGAATTTACTGCAACATTATTTATTATCTAGATGTAATTCTTCCAGTGTTATAAGTGATGTATAGTTTTTTAAATAGTAAAATTAAATAACATAAACCTAATATTCCTTAAATTGCTGAGAAATTAGGGAAGGTCTTTTTTTGTAATATTTCTAAGATTTTTATGTAAAGTTGATGAATTTAATGTAAAGAAGAATTTTTATGAAATTTGAAAATAGTGCAAGGTCTAAAGCATTAAATTATTGGCAAAGAACATTTCAATAAATTAATTTAAAATAAATTTAAAAGCTGAAGGACAAATGTTATTGGCTGGGAAGGGTAAATGCAAAAGAATAGATATAAAAAATAAAGGTATAATTACCTACGTGCCACACTATTTAGTTTTATTTATACTTTACCCATTCATTCTTAATTAATTATACTATGCACACTCAAAATATTACAAAATTTTACATACACACACTTGCGTTAAAACTTAATCAAAATCTATTTGAAAAAAATATTTTGTTAGTAAATCATTAAAATTATATCTTTACTCTTAATGTATATATTTTCTCTTCCTCAATACCACACTAAAGCGCTGATTTGTCCTAAAATTATTTCACGTCGCAGATGTCTTCTTCATTTGCCGCCACCTAAACATTAAGGTCTTAGGATTTTTCACTCAAAATATATTTAAATATCTTAAAATAATATGATGAACAGCTCAGATTTTTTGTAATCTAACTATAGTTACGTTATTGAAAAATTATGATTACTCATTATAATAGAAATAAGTTAAAATATGTGTATGTAAGATTTTATAATATTTTGAGTGTGAATAGCATAATTAATTAAGAATGAATGGGTAAGATATAAATAAAACTAAATAATATGGTATGTAGATAATTATTTTAAAAAATAAAATAGACCTGCAAAAAGGATATATTAAACTTAAAAAATAAAAGTGTAAATAAACATTTAAATAATCTCAATCCCATAAAATGACTTATATGCATGCATTCAAGTTCTTAACGTGATCCGTTAATGGATCAGATCATTACTCGATTTGATTTGAGTTTTGATTTAATTAAATTCTAAAATAGTTTTTTTTGACCTCCAATCAATCCTGTTTATTGACTTTATCCATTTATAAATAAATAAATCAAATGCAAATCATAATTGTCTTAATTCGTTTAAAATTTGACTTATTTATGTAATTTAATTTATAATTTACAAATGGTATACGATCTGATTAATAATTCTATTATAAGGAAATTTAAATAGAAAATGTCACTATGATTAACTAATGAGAAATTGTTATAAATTATATCAAATCACAATGTATAGTGCACCTTTTTTTGCGATTTATGCTAATATATAATTTACTTCGTAATATCTATATATCTATATATATATATATTTGTGTGTATATGTGTGTGTATTCAATAAATTTAACACTACTCTAGATTTTAGTATAAAAAAATACTGTAAAAAATGACTTTTATTGCAAATGTTTCAAATCCGAAAATCTAAGTTACGATTTGAGAAGAATCGGATCAACTATGACTTGATCTAATTATAGAATTGGATTCGGGTCAGGGTCGACCCAACCCAAATCTGTTCGATGGCTTATGTCCAGCAATCAATTAGAAAAGCAAATTTTCAATTCAGCGCCTGACCTTTTCAACACCAAACTTTGGGAGGCACACGAACACTTTGGGTGGGCCCGTATACACGTAGCGCCTAGTAGTTTTGATGGCAAACGATTTGGGTGTCAAACCTAGTAATTTTTATAATTAGAGGCGCTCCTTTGTTTAGTTGAAGGCCAAATTGGCTATAGTCATTTTAAAATAAGATTAAAATAAAATAAAAAATTAATTTTTTATTTTTAATATAAAAAATTCATGTTGTATCATATTCTATATATTTCTTAATATATCAATTAAAAAATCAATTAGAGGCTTGGAAAAATATTTACATGGGCCTCAGACTAAGCCCAACTAAAGCCCAACTTGAATTGTTTCATTTTAAATTTGCCTCATGTCAATCACAATTTTCTCAGACTTATTTAAAAATTATGATTATTGTGTAGTTTGAATTCTAGACCTCCTAATATTTAAGTAAGTTTCTTCCCTATTAGCAAAAGAAACACCACATCAAACTTGAATCTAGGGGTATTTTATGTGAAGATTGAAACTTGCTCACAATTTATCTGTATTTTGTTCGATATAAAATCGGCTTGACTTTTTTCTCATTCAAAGCTAGCTTATTTAAAAAAAAATCAATTTAACTTATAATAAACGCATATATATATATATGTATTAAATATAAATATTTAGAGTTTTCTAAAGCGTTGTTTAAAATTTTTGCATATAAATATATTATAATAGTTTATACATAAAATGTCTCTTCCAATAAAATTTAATAAATTTTTAATTTTATCTTAATATTTTTTCAAATTTTCATATTTTAAAAATTACAAACGCTATGTTATTTGTTACTGTTGCCCTGCCGCTGCTATCACCTCATCAACGGCGCTTCGCCGTCACCACCTTGTCGTCGACGTCTTGCCGGAAAAGAGAGGCAGAAGAAGGAGAGGGAGAGCGAGAACGGGAGAGGAAGAACGAGAACGGGAGAGGGAGTGCAAATCAAAAATTTTTAAAAAATTTAATACGAAATATTCTCTAAATGCTGACGAAGATTATTAATTATATAATAATCATAATTTACAGGACTTTTAATATTATTATAATTTCAATGTAGAATTTTTTTTAGCAAATTTTTAAATATTAGACTAAATAGTAATTATGAGTTTACTGTAAAGATTTTTTAGTAATTAACCCTTAAATAATGTTAAGTGAATGAGTTGAAGTTGTCTTCTCTCTTGGTGGATTTTCTTGTCAGATTTTTTTTTAATTCTTTTCTATTTATTATATTTTTTTTTTCTTGACTTTTAACTAAATTTTAAATCTTAATAAAAGTAATTTAAAAAAAATGCTTGGAGGGCTTATGTCAGCTCGATTATACCTTGAGCTAATTTAAAATTATAATAAGTTAACTCAATCTCGAATCAAATTGAGGCGAGGTGAGCATCAATGTTGCTTGAAGTATTATGAGACCCAATTCGAACGCACAAATACGACTTAATAGATGATCATGAAATTCACTTATTGCAATATGAAAAATGAATAAAAAAGAAATTGAGATTAATATATGAAAAGGATAAGATATTTCACAAGTGACTTAATGGGATCTATTTGTGCTCAATTCAGCTATTATGGTTTATTTTTTATAAAATGTAGTTTACCATTAATATAAATAAATATATATATATATATATATGCTAATTATGAGATTTTCTTTAAAAAGAAAAAAAAAATCGTCTTCTGAAATATGATATATATCATGTTATTATAACACATTTAAAAACTATGTTTGAAAGCATAAGTTTTAAGGTAAATTTTCACCAAATTAAATCTCAAAAATTTTAGATCATTATCCCAATGTTTGTTTTCTTGCATGTACATCCAAAGAGCATCGAGGTCCTTGAAATATAGAAATGATGAAAATATTCTTATTAAGTAACTAAAAAATATTAATTTTTTCTATTAAAAAATATTAAATTTTTCTTTCAAAAATATTAAATATGAGATAATAAATTTCTTTCCAATTTTTTTCTAAAAAGATGATTGCCTTTGAGGTGCTAGCAGTGCTGGTCACCACAATCAGTTTTTTATTTGTATTTTTTTAAAATAATTAAATTATATACGATCAAAACTATCGATTTATATTTATAAAAAAAAACTATCGATTTATATTTTTAGAAGAGACATCAATTTGTAAGCAATGATCACTAGGCAATATAGTAGATGATTTGATTTTTTCAGATCTATGCGTAATAGATCATAAAAGTTAGCTACCCAAAAACAAATTTGCCCTGAGTTAGATTGTTTCCAAAAAGAAAAATAACGTATAGATAATATCACAAATTACATTTACACTTGAGTAATAATATTCTGGTGAATTACAGTTAGGTCACTGAGGGGTTAGAGATAATTGCACATTAGTCCCTCAATTTCGTTTTTTTCAATTTAATCCTTGCTTGAACCAACACAGTCCAGCAGACACTTCTATTTGTTTACAAAATTTATTTTTAAAAAAATTCTAAGTTAAATTTGAATGATAATATTTTTTTTATTAAAAATTATAAACGATGTGAAAAAAATTTAATTATTATGTTAAGATGTATTAGGTATGTGATATAAGTTAATTATTATTTTGACAAATATCTGAAATATAAAATAAAGTTAATTTTTTATTTTATATTATATGTATAATGCGCGTTTGGGTGAAGTTTTCTGAATTAGAATAATAAGCAGAAAAATGGATTAAAAAAAAGTTTTAGAACTAAAGAAGGCTATAGTGAAAAGAAGAGAGAGAGAGAGAGAGAGCACTTCGCCTAGGCTTAAATACAAGGAGAGCAAAAGGATTTAGGCTAGTTGCTTACTAAGGAAGACTTTGCTGAGAAGAGTTGGCCGGATAGCTAGAGTAAATCAGAGTCAAATGACTAGTGAATAGTAGCTAACCAAAGATTAGCAATAGAGTTTCAGAGAGAAGATTGCCCTCCTCACGATAAATGTGACTATTTATGGTGAGAAGGTAGCAATCAGAGTTTAGTGGGGTTCAGTGGCTCCTATTAATATTGAGAAGACTAGGTAATACGAGAGATTTTAAGTTCATCCAACATCACCTGACATCCCATGAATTAATTGTGGACACCTCCCCTTTGCCCCTAATTACCTGTCACACAATGAGAGCAATGCTATGATATAACAAAAGCTATTAACTGTTATATAGTTTGTAATATTTTGGATATATAATTGTCCCACATTGTGAATGAAGTAAAGTTATAAATATTTTATAAATTTTTTCTCTATAGAATTATTAATTTAAATTAAGCCCATGGGGCTTTCTAGTGGACCATAGTGAGCTTAATGAATATTTAATGATTTTTTATGGGCACTTGAGCACGTTGTGAATCTTGAGCTTGACTTAGTAAGTCAGAATTTTATTTTGCTAATTAAAATTTTATTTTGTAATTAGAATATTCTAATTTCGAAATATTATTTTAATGAAAAGATGCATTTAAGAGATGCGTCTCTTAATTAAAGATTATTTTAAGTGTCTTTTGGCTGTTGAATAAATCTTAAAAATATCTATAAATATCATATATGTTTCTGCAATCCTCTCGTTAGAGAGTTTTGATGCTTTGTTGTATATATCCTGAAAGGTAATTGCGTCTATACTACAAATTTACCTTAAGAAAAGTGTTAATCACGCCTCAAAGCTTTCTTTGTTTTATTTTCCTTACAAGATCTGCCGCAAGATCTGCCGCCGAAGCAATCTACGCCTGCGAAGTTGCGAAAGGAGGCGGTGAACGGCGCTTGGGTCCAGTCGGTCGTGACTGGCCGTCCTCCGGAGTCCCTGTCGTCGGCGTTCGAGAGGTTGGCGTGCAACTCCATTGCCTGGCTCTCCGGGTACGGGACGCCTTTTGTTTTCCTGAATTCTCTAATTGGAGTTCCGTCGACGTAGAAACTTCATGCACCGGAGAAGGCCATGAAAAATTACATATTAGTCACTCGTGTATTAGGTGTATTTCTTATAGCTATACAGCTTTATGTTTAAGTTATTTGGTAAAGTTTAGCTATTAGTATTGAATAGTTGAACGTCCACATAATTATGTCACCAGATTATATAAATATAAATATTCAAAAGTTCATATTACTTAATACACTGTTTTAATTATTTTATTTTCATAATTATTTTTATAAATTTATAGTATAGCGATATTAAAAAATAATAAAAATTATGCACTGTACGGTATAGTTATAAAAACATATCTCTGTAGAAATTATGAGAAAAACTGTAATGCTGAAAATTGAATAAAATAATTTTGTAAAAATATTAGAAATATGCAATGGAAAATGAAAAAAGAGGAGAAAAAGAAGTGTGGGAAAAAAAAAACAGAGGACCAAAACAAATAGAGAATGACAAAAATGGAAAGCAACAAATTTTAGGAATCTATGCGTTATGAGAAAATAAAAATAGAATTTTTATTTAAGGACCTAAAAGTAATTTAGCAATGGTAAAAACTCTATGCTCTGTTTTCAGTGGGGCTCTGTTCTTACACTATGTGGATAGGATTCCACAAGATGGAATACGTGTGAAAATCCTTCGTGGGATCGAACCAGAGATGGAATCGCATCTCTCTGTTCCTCATCCCCTGCGTGAAAAACGTTCGTGCTGACGACGAACGGATCGCCGGCGAGGTTTCCGACGAACATGAAGCCGATCTCGTCGTGGGTCGCTCCTTGGGACGACAACTGGAACCAATATGAATCATAGCATAATCTTATTAGCATAAAAATTGCAGAAAATAGTTCTCTTTAATTGACGACAAAGGGCTCACGTAGTAGGAGGTGTTGGTGCCGGCGGAGTTGCCGGCAGCGAGCTTGATCTGCGTGTCAATCTGGCAGTAGAGATACGCCTTTTTGGACTGAAAGGCAGAGCCGGATAGTTTGTCGAGGGAAACAGTGAGGAGCTCGCCGTCGTTCAGAATATTTCCGCGGCCGTCTCCTGAGGTGATGATGACGTCCTCGGTGAAGTTACCGGCGGCGTCGACAGATGATGTGATGGCAGCGGCGAGGGCAAGGAGGAAGATGAAGATGGGCAGAGAGGGAGTAGGAACGTGGGAGGCCATGATAGGGAAATAGATATGATGCTTTGAAGTTGGAGGTGACGGTTAATGGAGGGGGACTTGGAATTGGGTATAGATTTATAGGAGAGGGAGAGAGAGAGAGAGAGAATGTGTGTGAGAGAAGAGAATGACCCTCAAATAAAAAATGAAAGAAGTAAATTACATCTGAGTTCCTGAGGGATGTATTACATTTCCATCGAGTCATCAACATCCAAATAAGTTGTATTTTTCAGGCCAAAGGCGAAATATTTTAGTTGAATCCCATTTGATCATAAATATACTTTGACTTATATTTGAATCTCATACTTTCTCCTCGTATGTTGGATTGAACAGCGTTTACAATAAATGAATATTTTAAATGATGTTAATGAAAATTTTAATATTGGAACATATACAATGACTCGACTATTGTTAATTCAAATGTTTTGATCTGCTCGTTTATCATACGGACCATAATTTATATTTATATGTATGCACATATGTTATAATAATATTTATAAACTTATGCTAAAAAATATATATTTATAACATTATATACAACATTATAATACATTTTTAGGGTATGTTACTTCGTCCATGGCCCATGGGCTTTCTTTTTTTTAGGGTCATTTTTTTTTTTCAGATTTGCAATTTCATTCACCTTATAAAATTCTGTTAAATAAAATATTTGAATTTGAAATATTCAAATCAATATAAACTAATTCTCAAATATATTTATTTTATTATGTTTATGTAGATTCAAGAACTACATACGTAGATATTAAGAAATAACAACACTGATTGTTTATTTTTTTTCCTTGAGGCCCTGGCACGAGGAGCAAATCTTAATAGCTTCTACCTTTGAAACCTCGGCTTGGAACCTCAAGTCGTGCAGTTGCCTCGTCAATCTCTTATTCTCATCGCTCAGGCTCCCACACCATTTCTTCAAAAGCTCGCAGTCGATTTCAGTCTGCTTCAACTTCGTCCTACAGAAGAAATTAATAAAAAAATTCAAAATCGATCTAAGAGAGCGACTGTATTTTTAGAGATTGACACAATCTTAAATTTGATTTCTTGTTTGACTACCCTTGATAATAGAGGGATCAGTTGTAAATAGATTCAAACTTGAGATACTTATTTGCTATTAACCCTAATATATATGATATTTATTTGCATCAATTTGTTTAATATATTGTAGGAAATATTTAATTATATTCCGAATCATTTAAGTGTTGAACCATTTCTTTCTGTTTATTGATCTTGTAACGGTAAAAAACTAAAGAAAACTTTTTAATATTAAATTTAAAGTGTTGTATGCGTTATATGCAAGCTATTTTGAATTATAATAAAGTTTTTTCTTAAAAAAAAAATTAATTATCTGCGTATCATTAAAATTTAATTATTTTATATATTTAATACTAAAATTTTTAATATTATATATTAACAATAAAAATCATACAAAATTATAACATTAAAATCATACAATTATAGAGCACAAATTATACATAAATTATAATTTTTATGATTAATATATAATATTAAAATTTTTACATCAAATATGTAATCTTATTAAATTTTAAGGATAATTACCTGCATGCCACACCATTTCACTTTATTTATGCGTTACCCATCTATTCTTAGTTAATTACGCTATGCACACTCAAAACATTATAAAATCTTACATACACACACTTAAGTTAAAATTTAGTCAAAATCTATTTGAAAAAAAATATTTCGTTAGTAAATTATTAAAATTACATTTTTATCCTTAATAGTACATATTTTTTTTTCTTCCTCGATGTCACACTAAAGCGCTGATCTATCCTAAAATCAATTCACGTCACAGATGTTTCCTTCCCTTACCACAACCTAAACATCAAAATTTTAAGATTTTCACTCAAAAAATAGTTAAATATCCTTAAAATAATATGATGAACGGTTCAGATTTTTTGTAACCTAACTATAGTTAGGTTATTGAAAAATTATAATTGCTCATTATAATAGGAATAAGTGAAAGTGTGTGTATGTAAGATTTCATAATATTTTGAGTGTGCATAGCGTAATTAACTAAGAATGAATGTGTAACGCATAAATAAAGCGAAATGGTGTGGCATATAGGTAATTATCCCTAAATTTTAATGGCACGTACTAATTTTTTTAAACAAATAATATGTGAGTTTGTTAATTTGATAATGATCTAGAGTTAGCATGTAATTAATGTATAACTAATTGGGTAAAATATTACTCGATCTTATACTCGATATATATTGATGTTAATGTCTCTAACATCTGACAATAATATTACAGATACTACTAGAGATCGATGTTGGCGGGCGGATAGGCCGACTTGGATAGCGCAAACTAGCAAATATTATAAATGACAATTAGGGAGAGTTTCATCGTTAAATTGGCATATACACGATAGTTTATCGCTCTCTTGCACATTCGTCGTTTAAGTTTTTTGCATCCTTCTCTCAATAGTTGCCTTCTTCACCGTGCTTTAAAGGAACCGAACTCGCGAACTTGAATCACACTCTTAATTGGCTCCCCATGATCTTCGAGAACCAATTTACTAGCTCTCCATCAATCATGGCACCTCATCAGGCTAATTTCTCTTTATATGGAATCGTCTGCCTCCAATAAGAAATGAAACACGTTATCTCAAATTAGAGAACTTATTTATCAAGATAGTAGTAGATGAACTTATCTTTAAATATGCTAATTTTGGAGGACCTAATTGCTATTTATCCAATACCTGGCTCTCCGGTTTTGAAACCAGACCTCGACCTGCCGGGGACGAAGGCCGAGCTTCGCCGCGAGCTCGTGCTTCTCCGGGGAAGAGAGGATGTTGTGGGCTCGGAAGGTATCTTCGAGAACGGAGGATTGATCTCTTGTTAGCCGTAGCTTCTTCCTCTGTCCGCCGCCGTCATCCCCATCGCCCTTCTTCTTATTCTTCTTCTCCTTCTTCTCAGAGTCCGACGATCCCATGGGTGCTACATTATCTTCCTCCTCCTCCTCCTCCTCCACCTCCACCTCCTTCGCTGCTGGCGGGAACCACAGCTGGAGCCTCACTGCAGGCTTCACATCTCGCCGGCGGCTGTCGTCAACGCCCAAACTGCCGCCTCCTATGCCGAGGCCGAGCCGAGTGTCGCATAAGTCCTCTCCCATCAGAGAGAGACAGAGAGAAGTGGGATGATGATGAGGAGTGCTGGGGTTAGGCGGTGAACTGGGATTAAATAAGAATTTGGGAGAGTGGGGAGTTTCTATTGCTTTAATTTTGGGGGAGATCAGAACGGAGAGACAAGAAGGGGAAAATTGTTATCCAGTACTCTATTATACTGAAATTAATGTTAGGTCCTTCTTGCTGAAATATTTTAATTTAATCAGCAGAGTTAAGACTTAAGAGCCACCGTAGAACGGTGTTTTTCTAGTCCAACGGAGAATAAGCTTACTTGCGTAACACTTGATCATATTCGAATTACACCGTTATTATAATTTTTAAATAGAATAAAAAATTTGTGATGCACAATCAAGGGTAAAATTTTTAAAATTTTTTTTAATTATTTAAAGTTTTTGTTCAATGAGGACTTATAAATACAAAAATGGGGATAAAAATATAAGGGATAATTACCTACATGCCACACTATTTAACTTTATTCATACATTACCCATCTATTTTTAGTTAATTACGCTATGCACACTCAAAACATTAGAAAATCTTACATATACACACTTTAACTTGCTTTCATTATAATGAGCATTCATAATTTTCCAATATCCTAACTATAGTTAAGTTACAAAAAATTTGGGTCGTTCATTATATTATTTTAAGAATATTTAAATATATTTTGAGTGAAAATTCTCAACTTTGATGTTTAGGATAGATTAGCACTTTAGTGTGGCATTAAGGAAGAAAAAAATATGTACTATTAAGGGTAAAAATATAATTTTAATAATTTACTAACAAAATATTTTTTTTCAAATAGATGCATGGATCTAAATCAAAGGACCCCCTAACCTCAAGTTCTGAAATTAAATTACACTCAAAAAATCCTCCTCGTGTTTCCCATATTTTATGGCTGTTCTATGTCCAAAATTAAAGCACTAGAAACTCCCACTCTCAATAATTAATTTAGTTTGTTCTCATTTAAACCCTCTGCCCCCTAATGAAATTTCTTTAAAGCAAAATTTCAATGATAATTTAGAGAGAGAGAGAGAGAGAGAGTTGATGGGATATTGGGAGTTTCAAGTGCTTTAATTTTGGGAGCAAAACTGTTACGAGTTGGGCGATTAGAGGCAGGGGAAATGTTTTATACATACCTCCCGTCTTAATTGAAATTGAGATTTGATCCTGTTTTTGTTTAATGTTTGCACATGAGTCCAAAGAGTCTAAAATCCAAGCTAGGATCTGAAAACAAGAATGAAATTCTTTCTCTACGTCGCTTATTGCGGTGAAGGCTTGAAAGTAAAGAGATATTGCGTTCGGCCGGCCAAACGTTCCGACGGCTAATAAGGACAACCACATCAGCACTGGGTGGGGCCTAGTGCTGATGTGCCTCCTCATCAGTCAAATGTAATAAAATTTGCAAGGAAAAGACATTCTTTGAAAAATTTTAAGTAGTTAATGTAAAATAATGAGGAAATATTGCGTATACATTGAATTAATTTAAAAAAGAAAAACTTGTGTAATGAATTCATGCTAGTTTTAGAAACTTAGTACATTTATTTCAAATAAAAAGTCATTATTTTGGACTAAAAGTTAACTTATAGGCAGCTTAGTAACCTCTCTGTTTATTTTCATCGTATCGATGTAACTATTCAAAAAGACATTACAGCTCAATTATTACGTCACATATAAAACAAAAAACTTTTATCTTTATATTTATACTTTTTCATGGTTTACAGCATACTCGTGAACGAAAGTTTTACCATTACTGTAATATATTTTTCTCATGATAAGCTGAAAGTAATACTATTTTAAGTTAATTTTTATTCTAACATTTTTAAAATGTTTTTTTTTTTTAATAAAATAATCATATATATAATCTATAATAAACTATAAAATATATTAAAATAAAGACATTGACATTTTCAATATTATATCTTCTTTTAAATATATATTACCTCATAATATAAATTTTATAAAAAAAAATTAAAAATTTTTATATCATACATGTAAACACTCCTTAAAAAAATTTATTCAACAAATTAGACTCCAATTGAAATCTTTGTACACATGTACAATTGAGTAGGTTAAAAATTATATTATTTATTCACAAAAAATATATTATTTAAACATAATTGATTAAAAAAATTGCCTGAAAGCATCTTTAATTTCAAAGTCAAGCAACAGAATGAAACTCAAAGCTCATCTCAAATACTATTTAGAGAGTATTTATTTTTATATAATTTAAATTTCATAATATTTAAATAACATTTTTTAATAAATAATATTATAATTTAATAAAAAAATATTTAAAAATATCATTAAATTAAATAATTATTTTTTCTAAATAAAATAATATAACATCAAAATAATATTTAACCAAACGCCCCTTTACTATTTTGTTATTTACTCAAATCCAAAATTAACTTATTTTTTCTCAAATTCAACTTATTTTAAATAAAATAAATTCTGGAGTGGCAAACATAAAGGTTTCCCTACATGTAAAATAGATTATTATAGCATACTAGAGATTAAAAATACAAGAGACACATAATATAGTTAAACAAATTTATAATTGTAACCTTCTGTTTGATAATAAATAATATATAATTAAATAAAAATAAAGGATATAATCATTCGAGAGTCAAATTGGAAAATTTACTCAAAATCGATTAAGCTTATAGAACCCCAAATTTCAAGAGAGTGAAAATTTCATTACCCCAAAAATATATTTAAACCAGTTTAAAGTCTGCTACCTGAATTTCAAATTTCTGAGTATTAATGCGTAAATAATCAAGTTTTTTTTTAATATGTGCATAAATTAACTAGAACTTTTAACATCCACAGCATATTTAACTTGCAATAACATTTCAGTTATAAGAAAAAAAAAAAACATCAAATGAAATAAATTGCTTTGAAGACACGCGATAGTTCCATTTAAAACGTAAAGAGTGAAATTCCAACTCCATGATAACCTAAATCATGAATCATAACATGAACTGATTTAAAAAAAAAAGGATTAAAGCTTGAATTAATTTCCATATGATACTTGATGATCTGGATCAGAAGTTATTAAATGGGAATTAAACCCATTTTTAGGAAAAAGAAATTAATATATATATATATATATATATATATATATATATATATATGAGAAAACAAAGAAATATGTACGAGTAACAGCAAAACAAAAAAAGCATTGGGATTCTTTTGTATCAGCACTTAAAAACAGTGTAAAAAGGGACTCAGTGAAGGTTGCTTCATTATAACATTTATTTTTTGAGTCCCTAGTTTTCATATTTAAAAAAAAAAAAAAAAAGATATAATATCAACAAAATAAATGACCAAATAATTATTCCATATGAGCTTGCAGACCCCAGGCTTACCGCTTTGCCCCCACATGCCAGGTTAAATTACGCTTTCATCGGAGGAAATCATGCGCTAACACATCTTCGGATCTGTTCTTTCACAAGAGAAAAGCTTCATTGCTGATTCACCGAGATAGTGAGATGGGAAGGAGCTACAGTTTAAGAAAGGGCAGATTAGTAATTTACCTTCACTGCTCTGTCATCTCATTGCCGCAGCCCAGGAATCGCACAACAACGCAGGTTATGTTGTCTGCACTGCCCCTGTTAGAAGCTTCATGAAGCAGGGTTTTGGCCGCCTGCTCTGGGTCATCGATGGGTTTGACCATGGCGACGGCCTCCTGCAGTAATTTCAGTACCTCGATGAAGAGTAGATCGATGATTGTAAGATGGCATTCACAGGTACTGATCAGGAATTACCTCATTGGACACGACGTCCCACAGCCCGTCGCTTGCGAGGATGAGGAACTCGAGAGATCCATCGACGACTTCCTCCTGTGGTTCCATAGAAGCTAAGTTAGAGGGGAGGTGGTTATATTACTTCCAGCATGGTACTTCTAGAGGGCATTTGGCAAGAAGCTTAGGTCAAATGTAATTTGCCTGAGGGAACTGCAAGCAAAACTCAACAGTTTAACACAAGAGACATTCGGATTATTGTTATTGATTTGAAGACATATTTAGATAATCCCACAAAAAAAAAATATATCAACTATATCTAGATGTCACCTAAATGTCACCTAATCCAAAAATAGATCAATGATAATAAAGAAGGAAAATCAGAATAAAGGAAATGAAGGTTTTTTTAATGGTGGAACGTACCCACAAAATTATGTAACGTTCATGAAATTTCAATAAACATTACATATTAATCTACAAAATGATTATATTGAACTAAAATAATAATTATGAGTTAACATAAATATTGAGATAATATTGACAATTAAATAACATCAACATTTAGATTGCATTGAACCAAATGCCCTCTCAAACAAATATGAATAACTCAAACTGCTTAAGAAGGCTATACACCACGGCTTAAGCCACCTCGATAGTAACTTGAGGGTTAAAGCCACTTAAGCCTATGTAAAATGCAAAAGTTAATCACAAAATAAATTTTTACTTGAGCCTTTTTCAAAATATCATCATGAAATTATCCTCCAAACTATTTTTAGCTTAAGTCACCTAAATACTAGTACATACATCTTAATCCAATTTCTAACCAAAAAACTTTATACTTTACATTTAAAATCCTAAGCAACCATCACAAGCCTCCACTATTTTCTTCACATCTGATTCCTCCATTGGATAATTACATAAGCAATAGACAATATTAAACATTTAACACCAAAAAGTTGGTATTTACAAAACTCAAAGAAACTTTAAATACTACATAACAACTCCAAACACAGTTTTTACTTACATTTTCCTTTTGCATTTGGCTGAATTTCATCATTTCTAATGTGAACGTATACTTCATAAGTATCCCTCTAATAAGCATCTTTGTAACAACAATATGCACACATTAATTCACGAAAATACTTGATTTTTAACTTGATAAAAACATGATGGGATGTTTTTAACACCTTAAACAGAAACTAATTGTGTTGGTTTATTTTCGTGGTTTCTAATATTTATATTATTAAAGATTTGGGCATCTAATATACAATAATATACTCTATGGATTGTTATATAGTTGACCCTCTTTCTATATGGGTCAGACATCCATCACCATGGAAAAATTTTAAGTTTCATGTAGAATTTTGCAGCCACGATCTGAAGAAATCCCATTGTCATATGAAAAATTTTGCAATTACAAGTGCAGATAAGTTTTCAACTAAATAAAAGAGTTCAAAACCAAAAAGGATAACATCCGAAGTGAGCATTTCTTTTTATCAAACAATGAATGCAGTTAACGAATTAAAACAGCACAAGATCTATTTATAAACTACATGCGTTCCCATTGATGATATAAAGAAATAAAGGTTTTTTTCATCATGGTGAACCTAAAGTAACCTAGAAGGAATCACTTCTGTGTAGGGGTGTTAAAAATATCTAAAACTCAAAATACGCTTGGAACTCGTTCAGTTTTTGAATCGAGTCGAAATTAGTTCGAAAATTCTTAAATCGAATCATGAGCTAGGGACTTTGGCTTGAAGTTTATTTCGAGCTAACTTCGAGTTAGCTATGACTCGCTCGAAACGTCATTTGATTTGGCTCGAAATTATATGTATAACATAAATAATTTTAATATATAATATATATATGAAATGTCATAACATATAACTTAGCTTAGTGGTCTAGGGGTAGAATGGATGAGCTTTAAAACTTATTCACCCCAGAATCTTTAGGATCCAATGCCTTTGAATGCATAATATTCTTAATATTTTTTTACAACTATGAGCCAACTCGAATCATGCCCCATTTTGATTTTGGACAGATTTCAAGCAGACCCAAGCTCAAAATTTTTGATTTCGACTTGCCTTCGGTTAGCTCAAAATTGGTTCGATAATACCCTATTGTGTAGGCACAATGTACTGATGTAATTGTATTCTAGATTTATTTCTCATGAATGGGAACGAAAAATCAAACACAAGTAATAATTATTCATTCAGAAGATGACATGAAAAAACTCTAAGACGACAACTGTAAATTCAATGTGTAACTATTATTGGAGTTATCTTTTTTTTAAAAAAAAAACTGCTCATCTAACTAGGAAAATTGATTTATAAAACACAGTACAAATATGAAGTACACTTTAAAGGTTCCTATACCTGAATTTCAGGATCTGCAACAACATACTGCTTTAATAGGCGATCACCAAATGCACGGGAAACAGCTAGAACACCTCCAACACGCCATGTACCTGGAGATTGTAGAATTTGAAAAAACAAACTAAAATATTCTATGATAATGCAATAAAATTGATTTCAAAGGTTCAGGTACCTGCCCACAACACAAAACCACCAGCATCCTCAATCCGTTGCCTCTCATCTGTTTGATCGGGCTTGTGATCTCTAGAAACAGCAATAGCTGGAAATTTTCATAAGAACACAACCAAATTAATATCAAGAAATAAAGATCATAACTTCTCTACCAAAACCTAGTGATAATGAGTTTATACAAGAAATTCCATGCATGACACGAGAAATTTGATGACATATTAAACTGATTGGAGTATCTGGATGATCAAGGTTTGGTGTGAACGCCTATGGAGTTTGTTATAATCAGGTTACCAGAGACGCGGTAGAGCCGCTTCTGCACTCACCATTTAGTTGGATTGAGTCATCTTAGTTATTTAAGTTAGTCATTAATTCAGTTAAGTTGAGTCATGACTAGTCGAATTTGTTTGACTAAGTCAATTAATCTGAATTTAGAGTACTTATCTATTAGATCGATTTGACTTGCATATAAAAATTTTATTTTAAATTAAATTTATAAAATTTTAAAGTTAGTTCTTGTTTAGTCTCATTTTCCTATTTATAGATCTAAAGTTTGTACATATTTTATGACTTATGAATAAAATTAATTTGTCATGTTGGTTCATGAAATTTGATTGATTTTAAATTTCGAAAAGAAATGAACAAGGCTTAAGGTGAAAATTCTTAAATTCCTAATTTTATTCTTCCTGTTTTCCACCATCCAAGGCCCAGTAGCTATCATCCTACATCAACTTTGGTATCAGAACGCTTCGTCTCGCAACAATTTTGGTATAGTAACCTAGTTTCACATTCGCACTATTGCTGCTACTTCCTGTTTCGCACGAGAAACACCCCTACAAGAATGTGCCAACTCCCGTGAACAGTGAGGCTCTTCATGCATACAAAGCTAGCAGACATGTGCTGCCCCTACATGCAAGTACACTTGGCCTGCATGCATGCGTCTAGTCAGAAGGCGAATGTTGCGACTAGGTGAGTGGTCCCGGTGCGTCAGTCCCCACTACAGCTTAGTGCCCCCCTACTTCTCATCACCACCATCCCATTCGCACCTTTCTACATGGTGACGCCCGAGTCTCAAGCGTGGCTACAGCAACACTGACATCTAGTGGGACTTAGCTGCTCACCACATGCGGCACATTCACATGCGGCCTAGCTGACACCACACATATAGCCTCTCAACACTCGTGCATTGCTAGCTCGCCCCCGCATGAGAAATCAATTGACTCCTTTTGGCAACCTCGTGCCATCACCACATGCAACCCCACATCGTCATCTACTACGACCATTAACCAGTGCACCAAGTCGTCCTTGCGCCAGTGCCCCACACTCTAGGGTTCTGCAAAGCCTGACCCTAGAAAGGCCATCAACTCTTTAGGTTCGCTTGACCTGAACCCAGGAATCACAAACAATTTCAAGCCATGACACCAATTTAAGACTTCACAGAGTTGTAGAGATACAGATAGATTGGATTCCATGGGGCCACAAGTTAGCAAAGTTCACCAATACTTGAAGGGGTCGAGTTCTTCCCACCTGAAGAAAACTGATGGGAGCCTCTGGATGATCAAGTTTGGTGTGAACACCAATAAAATTGGTTATGGTTGGGTTTATCGAGGATGCGACAAGTCGCTTCTGTATTCTCTATTTGGTTAGACTAAGTCATATTTAGTTATTTGAGTTAGTCATAAGTTCAACTGAGTTGAGACGTGACTAGTCGAACATGTTTGATTAAATCAATTAGTTTGAATTTCGAGTACTCATCTATTAAATAGATTTGACATGAATGTAGGTATTTATTTTAAATTCTAAAACTAAATTTTATCTCATTTTAAAATTTGTTTTTATTTAGTTCCACTTCACTAATTAGAGTCGTGACATTGATGATTTTCCTATTCATAGGTCTGGAGTCTATATATATTTTGATGCCTTTGAATAAAATTACTTTGCCCTTTTGGTTCATGAAATTGGATTGATTTAAAATTTTACAGGGAAGCGGTTATGGCCTACAGTGAAATCTCTAAACTCCTAATTTTATTCTTCCTCTATTTCACCATCCAAACCCTAGCACTTCATCCTGCATCAACTTTGGTATTGAAGAGCTACATCCAACATCAATTTTGATATCAAAGCGCTTTGTCCCACATCATAGACACTTGATTCTTAAAATTTAATTGGGCACACACACTAAAAACAAAGGAAATCAATTATATAAAATGTCAATTAACACAGTCCAGTAGCAAACAGCGAACACGGCAAATATCTTGCCAAACAAGGAAAATCATTCAGCATTTTCCAGAAACTACGTAAAAAGATATCCAACTGCAAACAGGAATAACAAAAAAAAGTCTTGCCAAGAGGATAATGATAAAAAGCTACTGAACAAGTTGGATGACACATGAGTAGCTGCAATGATATCATAGGACTAGTTATGGCAGTTCTAGTAATAATACAATTTTCTCAAAAGAAAAACTGTAATTAAAGTTCAATAGTAAAATCGAAAGCCAAGTGATTTGGCAAACAAAATTAGCCACAATTTACCAATTTATAACTGAACAGTATTACCAACTGTTATTTGCTACCGACTGCAATCCCACATAAATAAATATAGAATCGACATATTCAGTTCCAAATAGCTTCAAAAGCTGTCAACACAATGAATAACTATCAAGTCATTTCATCTATTAAAATGAACATGTCACATGGTAAATAGTACAGAATTAAATAAGTCTTTTTATAAGTTGCTAATTCAGTTGGCACATATAAATATGAATTGAAGAAAAAGTAATATGTCAAACAGAAGAAACAAGTAATGCAAGAATAAATAATAAAGAACCGATGCTTGGACATGAAAGCTAAAAGAGGAGGTTAAAGGAACTAATGTTGATCTAAGCTATCATTATAGTTGAGCACCGTTCATTCATCTTTATCTTATGTTTGACTGCATAATAAATATCTCATCAAAGCGGTCAATAAAGCAGAAATCAAAAATACAAACTAAGTACTCTAGTTAGTTCCCCCAATCTCAGTCTAAAATAGTTCAGCAAAAAAAGAATAGGGCAAGAGCCGCTAGGCTTCCACAGTGACAAAAGAGACCTGTAGTCCATTATCCCTCTAATACTAAAACGTATCCAAATAAAATGAAAAAAGAGCAGGTGTCACAAGAACATCAGGCTCCTAAACTTTCAATGATTGCCTTAATGCACTCAATGGAAGGCATGCCTGATGTAAATAGGCATGAAATGCACGGATGTATCTCATGTATACAAGTATGAAGCAAAATGCAACAAAAAACAGCAAACATGGTAAGAATGTTTCAATGACTGCGTAACATCTCTTAATTGATATCTAAGAAAATATAAATTCGTTTACTATAAAATAAGAAATAAATAGTAAAAACTCAACTAAAGCCTCACCATTTCCTCCCCTGCAAATAACAGCTCGAGAATCTCCAACATTTGCAACTAAAAGACGATCACCAAAGAGAACAGCAGTTGATGCTGTTGATCCAGCATCTCGGCCCTGATTATTTTCAGATCTCAAAAATTCTGAGTCGGTATGGCTGTAAGCATCAGCTGGCACATCATAGAAGAATATATTCAAACAAGTGATCCATGTAATCAGCTATACAATTACGATCAACAAAAACTCCTAACAATGCAGTTGGAATTTGTGAAGAGAAAACAAATAACCTATAGCTGACTTGGTATCACTGATAAACTTGGGGTGCTTGATCAAATTGCTAAACAGGTGCTGCTTAACATACTCTGCAGCTCTGGCACCCCCGTGACCTTAAACATAAAAGAGCAACCAAACATTGGTGTATACATTCTTTTTTTAGATTGAAATAATCAAATTATTGTAGTCTTCATGAAATGGAAGAGGAAAAGCTTTCATAAATTGTATGATATTGCATCAAAGGATCATTTCAAAGCAAAACTCACCATCAAAAACCCCAAAGAGACCAACAATCTCTCCGTCAACCCCATCGATTCTGGTCTCGTAGAAATCCTCCATTGACGACCTCTTCCCAGCACAGCTCGCATAGCCATAGCTAAACTTTCCATCATGACTGGTATGCAGATATAAAATAACCACCATAAACTCCACAGGCACCACCTTTTCACCCTTATAATTAAGGAGAACAGAATATTCGTGCACTCAACCAAATAAGCAAATTGTAATTAATCTACTAATGCCCTCCAAATGAATCAGATCATTCCTTTATGTAAACAGAATCAGATAAAACATCAACATAATAGAATCTCCAATTTTCCCCCTCAAAAAACAAAGGAATTGTAAACAAATTCAAGAAGAAGCACACCTGAGCCCCCCACCGCTCGCGGGTGAGTCAAAGGTCTGGAATCCGCTGGAATTAGCCAGCGCCGAGTTCAAGTAACCCATTTCAGCCCACTACGAACAAGCGCCCTCCACTTCCTCCAATCCGTTAGCTCAAAATCAATTGAACATAAAACAGAATCACACAACAAGAAAGGATCTAGACCATCATACTCATCCCCCGCGCGGAGCAAACAACAAAACTCGTTCAACTGCCGAAGAAAAGAATCAAAGATCAGCCATAGAAGCATTCAACAGGGCGGTTCGACAACCCCATAGAAAAGAATCAAAACAAACCCTAATTTCGGCCGAGAGAGAAAAAGAGAGAAGAGGAGGAAGAATGATGAAAAATGCCGCCGTATTTTTAGGCTCGGCGAGTGGCTGCAGAGATAGGGAGCAAAAGTAAATACAGAAAAGTTTATAGCAGTCAACACGTCACCCAATGTTACCAAGCATAATTTTCACCATTAAACTGCGGGTGTGTTCGTGGGTACCGTCGATTTTAATTTTTCCTTCGTCGTGATGACGTGGCGGGAGCGGGGCCGACCAGTCAACCTGGCTGGTTCGGAACCGGCTCGGGGCCATTCGCGCGTAGATGAATGGCACGCGTGCGAGCGCCCGCGCACGATCGTGGAGTCTTCGGAGGACACGTGGGGCCACCAGATCGGTGGTGGAGCGTTGGTAGTATACTGCCGTAAGATCCGTGGAACGAAACGGACACTTTTTTGGGGGGAATTATTTGTGTAGCCTCAAAAAAGGTCAATTTAATTATTTAGCCTGTAAAATTTAATATTTATTATAAATTACCTCGATTCGTGTTAAAGAATAATTAGATTTTTTTAAATAAAATAAAAAATAAAATTTTCTCAACTTTTTTTTTAATATCAAGAGCTTATGAAGTAGATGCAGTTATAATCACACATTCAAAATATAAAATAATATATGATGATATAAATAATTTTTTTTAGGTAAATTACATTTGGATCGCTGAGGTGGGAGAACATTGCAAATTGATAACAATTTAAAAAAAAAAAATATTTTGGTCTCTAAGATTGTAAAAACACTATAATTTTGATCTATTTTTTAGAATTTTTTTTAATAATTTTTTTTGATTAAAAATATAAAATTTGATTATTTTTACTACTTTGAAAATATGTTCTCTTTAGCTCTTTATTCTCACTCTTTTTTAAAAATTTAATTTCTCTCATACGACATTCCCTTTAAAGCTATTGCAAAAGTCAATAGGACAGACATATACCCCTTTTAATAAAAATCACCCAACATAGTATAATGATACGTAAAATATATATAACTTTACAAACACAAAATAACTTAATTAGAAATATCTACAACATGCTCTAAGTTGAATGCCTAACATATATAACTTTACTCAAAAGTCTGTTTGTTTGTAAGATTTAATTTAATAAAATTAAAATTAAACTTAAATTAAGATATTTTTTATTAAAAATTATGAATGATGTGAAATAAAGTTAGTTATTATATTGGGATATGATATAAAGTTAGTCATTATATTGGGATATGTGAGAAATATGATATAAGTTAGTTATTATTTTAGTAATGTGTGTGGGATATGAAATAAAACTAATTTTTAATATTAAATTTTATATATGATGTGATATGCTAATTTAAAATTAAACTAGATTAATTTTTAACTGCCAAACATTGATAGTTCCCCAAATTACACTCACGCTAAGACAATATTTAAAACAAGAGTTGGGTTGCATGTTCATGCATATTTAGGGGATTTAGGTTTAAATATCAAAAGAGTTGAGGAATCTATAAGTAATTATTAAAATTTAAGAAATTACATGTAATAATGTAATTCACATAAACTTTGAGACATTTAAATTCTCCTATTATGTTAATGTCTATAACTACGAAATATCATTGTCGCAAACTGACGAGTAATTTGTGTGCACAGTTCATGCATTGCTTATGAGTGCAAGTTTGATAAAAAGAGAGAGAGAGGGAGGAATAAGATCGCGTGGAAGTGAAGGCATCACGAAAATGGCAGTTGTTCTATTTAGATAATGAGCACAGCACTCAATATCAGACGTGAGAAATTGACGTGCCCCAGCCCAACCCAAGCTCCGGTCAGATCGGGCTAGCCCGGGAACAGTACCACCAACAACTGGATCGCTGAGCCTTAAATTTATGATAAAGGTCTTTTTTTTTTTTTAAGATTTAATTTAACAAAAATTAAATTTAAATTTAAATAGAAATATTTTTTTATTAAAAATTATAAATAATGTGAAATAAAATTAATTATTATATTAAAATATGTGAGAGATGTGATATAAAATTAGTTATTATACTGGGATATATAAAAGGTGTAATATAAATTAATTATTATTTTGGTAATATGTGTAAAATGTGAAATAAAATTAATTTTTAATATTAAATTTTATGTGTGATGTAATACACTTATTTAAAATTAAATTAGATTAATTTTTAATCTGAAACAAATAAGATCATAATAATTAGTTCTAAATTTTTAATTCAATATCTATTTAAATTAATATAAAATATAAATAAATTTACTATTTTAATGGTGCAACAATGTTATCAATCAATGCCAATTATGCTACTAAAATTTACCAAATCTAAATAAATTACCATCAAAATGTACTAACGAAGTTAAAAATATTAAAAAATTTCCATCAATTTTTTTTTAAATTAAAATCCAAAATTTTGTCATTAAAATTTAGTTAAATATGTGAAAAAAAAATCTCCTAACAAAAATTTGAAAAAAAGTACACAATCATGCAATTATATAATACAAATTACTAAGTACCAAATTATAAAATTAAAGGTGAAAAATCAGATAATTATGGTTAAAAATCTAACTATTATATATTCACATTTCAGAGTTCAAATATCAAAATAAATATTATATTCAACTCTAATTTTTAATATAAAAATTCAAATTTGAAACGTATCTTACTCCAAAAAAGAAGATTAAAGAAACACTAAAATTTAAATTTAGATCAATAATTTAAAATAAAACATTAGGTTCTCAAACATATCCCAAAAAAAAGAGGAAATTTTATAACATAATCAACCAAATACGCGACTACAAACTCTATCCCTACCGTCTCAAAAACTTAACACCAAATTAAAGTTAATCAAACGATCTATGTTACGAGAAGAAATAAAGTTTTTCTAAAAATTACAACAAATCATGAAATATTGGCTTCACATTTAAATTGTAAACTGCTTGAAACAAGCAAGCAAGAAGTCATTAGTCTGGAGCCCAAGTCAGACAATCAACTGTTAAAATCAGGTCAGGTGTCATGAGAAACGCATGTGGCAACCCGAATAAACTAGAAGTCAATAACATGCCTTCAACTAACATCTTTGACCACAAAACGATTATCAATTACCTGTTATTACGACTAAGATCCTCATCCTCTACAACATTCAACAACACTCGTCACAAGATTTCCCCATTCAATGTAAAAAAACATTAAGATCTAACCAACATTCATATAAATATATGTAAACACCTCTATGGTGAAGCTCAAAGCTCCAACTTTTGTACTACTTAACGATTTATTCAAGCTGCAAAAGCAACCAAGCAAAAGTATTTGTTCTTGTACCTTTTCCTTCTTTGTTTTCGTATTCATTGCCCACAAGAAGGGCTAATTGTTCCCGAATTTCGACATCAAGATGACCGTCTTAGAATCAAATCATCTCAACTGGAAAATGAATAATATCTCACAGATCGAGATCTAAACAATGAAAACAAAGCAAAGAACAAATACCTTTCCATTGGAACACAGTTCTTCACAAAGGCTCTCATGCTAAGTGCTGACACAAATCCAACCTAGTTCTCCAATGACATGAGCAGTGATCAATAAAACATTCAATGAAGCACTACAAATTCTAGGCATATATGAAGTCCATAATTTTATCAGAATTCAATAGCAGTCAAGATAGTGTTCTTCCTTCTTACAAATAAAGAAGTTATGCAAGGAAATGGTAACACCCTGAGCTAATTATCTGCCATGTTACACATCCTAATTAGAACAAAACTGTAGGTTGCCATTCTGCAGATGCTTTTGCTGCTATTTGCTACACGAACCCACAAAAATACACTAGAGGGGAAGAGAGATCTTGACAATTTGAAACTAGAAAATGAACATCATCAGTATTCAATAGTACGTGACAAGCATTAGTCGAGAAGCAAGTGTACTTTATGGTTAAAGGATACTTCGGACCTCGAGTACTATGTAAGGCACTCAAATAGGCTTGCAAAGGATGTAGGTCAACCAGACTCTTTCCCGAATTTGACCCGATTAGGTACCTTTTAAAAGAAATGAAGCAGCTGCATAACCCAAAAATGGACCACTCCATTGTTGCTACCAAAGTTGGCTGCTAGTGAACACAATATGCATCGAAAGCTTTCATTTGAGTGTAGGCCTGCAAATGACTTGGCTTGAATTCGGAACAACTTGTTTCGGATCCAAAGAACAACTTATTTCGGATCAAATGAACAACTTGTTTCAGATCCAATTAAAGATGTTTCGGACCTGATCAGGAGACTCGGCTTGGGTTTGGACCCGAACTCGTCTGTCTAGAAATGCAATATACATATAGAGACATTAATTGAAAGACAAAAGCATTACATGCCACTTTCTCACAGCAAATACTTCTGAGGTTTTCTGAAGTAAACTCTTTGGGTTTTTCTTTTGCCAATGAAATATATAATTTGATTTCACTCCCTCCACTTATGACCTCCCTCCTCAAAGTTACAGGCATGAGGCAACCAATAGGTAGTGAAAGAAGGAAATTTGAAGGTCCCCAAAAAGGGCAACGGAAAATAAAAGGAAAGACGAAGGAAAAGAAAAATATATTGAGAATCAAGAATATTGAACTACCTTGGAATCCCGCTATCAGCATTTTCCACTATCCAAAAATTGGTTTAAAAGGCCTATCAACAAACACAAAATTGCATTGAACGGGAAATGCAGAGCTCCTAACCATGGGATATATCATATATGCCAAGCTAAAACAGGATCAAATATTATAATGATGACAAAAAGAGATCAAGCTTGAAACTCCATGAATAAGAAGAATATTACAATCATATAAGTATTATAATGCTTACTTCAAAATCAAACCCATCGCAAATTACAAAAAAATTCCCCTTGATCAACATGTGTGTCGTTTATTTGTTTAAGTTAAAATTTAACTTGAGTAAAAATAAACCTTAAGGCAATTTGCTTTTTTTACATTAAATTTAATCTGAGTTAAAGTTAACCTTATGAATCACATCATTCATAAATTTTAACATTAAACTAACAATATTTCAAATCCTACACACACTCCAACATTAAAATCAACTATGATTCACATCCAACATAAATTTCAAAATAAATAATTTACTTTATTTCACATGCTATAAACATTCTAACATAAAATTAATTTTTTTTCAAATCTTTCGCAAATCTCAAAATAAGATCATTTCAAAGGTTGTCTTTTACCTTAATAAAAATAATTTTATATAAAAATGACATAGGTCACATCATATACAAATTTCAACATTAAATTAACAATATTTCATATCCTACACAAACTCTAGCATTAAAATCAACTTTATTCTACATCCTACACAAACTTTCAAAATAAAAAGCTAAATTTATTTTACGTACTACACACAATCCAAAATAAAACTAACTTTATTTCAAATCATTTACAAATCTCAAACTAAAAGTCTTACCAAAGGTGATCTTTAATATCAATAAAAAATAACCTTACAATTAAAAATAACCTTACAAGCAAATAACCCACATGCAATCTATACCAAGCTTGCAAGGGAGGAACCCATAAGCGTCGACATGTAGGATCATTCTAGAAAAGCCAAAGGAACCCAATGATCTCCAAGTACAAGATTAGCAGTAATAACCAAGCCAAGCCCAACAAACCCAATATGTTACAAGACAACTTTATTGCATACAAAAAAGAAAGGAAAATAAAATTCAGTCAACTAATACAACAAAAACAGAAAATCTGAGTTGCTAAATCAATGTTCAAATTATCAAGCCCAAGTGTGCTAAAATATAAGCTTGTTTGTTTATTAGTTTAAGTTTAAACAAGTTTAAACTTAAACTAAATCTTTTGCATAAGGAAATGTGTTTATTTCAAATCCCATGCAACACAGTCAAAAAGTTTCATTTACAAAACCAATTAAATTTATACTTAAATAATTCTAAACTTTAAAAAGTTACCATCCAAGTGAAACTTTATAATGTTTTTGTCTTGAAAGTTGTGTATAATATAAATAATATTGGTTATCTCGTTAAGATATGAGTAAGATGTTAAATATAGTCAATTAATTTCTTGATATGCATCTAGGATGTAAAATAAAATTAATTTTTATTTTAAAATTTGGGTAAAATGCCAAATATAATAAATTCTCTAGGGCTTTCTAGAAGATGTAGTATGTTAGGTTAAAGTGAACCTATTTAATGGGAAAACAAACACACAAGAAATAAATTAATTCATTATGCTATGATCTATTCTGATATGTAATCCAGTTTTAGCGTCGAGTCAAACTGCATAATGTGCCGATTTATGATCGGACCAAACAGACCGAGTGATTTAGTCTATCTATTTTTTACAACACAATGGAATATATGAGAGTCAAGAATAATTTTTTTTTGAATAATAATGTATTTTTGTTACTTTTTCTCAAATTTGACTTAGAATAAAAGAACTTTAAGTATTTGAGAGAATATGAAGAACATATTGAAGCAATAATATAAAGTGAGAATAAATAAAGCATTAATTTTAAGCAGTGTTACGCTCCAAAAATGGCATAATATATAATTCCAATGACTAGAAATCCAGCAAAATATAGAAAAATACATTACCAAATCTTCTTTTGGATCTAAGAATCTAATCATGTTAGGATCAACGCCTGTATCATCATCGTACACATGTCAGTCTCAAGAAATCAAGTAAACAATCTACATGACTGTAAATGATCGAACAACATAGATAAGACAAAAGACTAGTGGTCCTCTTCCTGTTAGAGGCATTCTTCTCTGTCTAAGGGAGGCTACAAAAAGAGGGGCACACGTCTAAAGAAGGGATAATCTATCCACTTTCCCTGGTGAGGACCATCGTCTTTTTGGAGCAATTATAGCAAAGAAAGAAAGAATAGAAAGGTTAGGTCCCTATCTCCTTCCTCCTTACGAGTAATAGAGAAGGCTGGGAGATCCACCCGCATCTTCTTCATCCTATAGCAAAACCAATCTTTCTTTTCGATGAAAATAGCCTGAACTTTGTTCAAGGAAAATCTATAGAATAGGAAAGCCAAAACCAAAATGGATCTATGAAAATAAATTTATTCTATGTAAATACTTGGTTGATGTGCCTAATTGCCTTAAAATCAGTCCAACAAGTGCCCTTGATCCACTCAACTTATTGACTTTCTTTGAGACAACCAAAGCAATTGAATATATTGAATTTTGGTGACGTGTACCCTAGCAGATATCTGATGGCATCATACTCAGCTACTTACCACAACTGGAAAAAGGCTTACTCTCTCAACAAAGAAATTAAAATCAGCACTTAATCAATTCTTAGATATATTTCTAGTCGGAGAGTAATTCCTGCTATTGCCATTCCTTCAAACAAGTCAAAGCCATTCACGCAAACGGCAGAGTAGAGCTCGAACTTAAGAGAAGGGCTTGGAGAAGAGAGGACAGACAAGAGAAAAGAAGATATGCAAAAACAATCACTCAAGACTAGCTTCAATAAACAAAATTCGATAGCCTTATGAAATACAGGTTCGCATGGTTATTTCGTCATACAATAGGACAAGGCATTTCAATGTTCATACTTCAGTTCATACAAATGTTAACTCCAGTTCTGGTGTTCTTTAAATGTTTCTCTATATTTCTTGCAATTTAACGATCTGGAAGGTCGAGTAGATGAATGCCACCTCAATTCTTACAGAGATCTTCCATTAACATAATCCTAACTTCTTACAGCTAATCCAATCAGATTGGAATTAAGCAGCTTTTGGAACCTTAAATCAAAGCCATCTCCTAGTCAGCCTAATATATGGTCGAACACAGCAACTTTCAAGAAGAAACTATAAGTATAACAAGTTGAAATTCTTTCATACTGAGTCATTCTTTATATACAACTCTAACACAAGTAAAATTAGAGAACAAGTTCCACAACCAGAGATACATAGTGAGGTCAATATGTGATAAAGCACCTATACAAAGGATGAGCTCAGGTAATCCCTCACACCGTCGGAATGTTTGCAAACGAAAAGCCCTTGTACCCCTTGTACGCGTAATAAGCGATCCTGGTGTAATAGAATCCCGGCAAGAAGAGTACAGCCCCCAAAATGGCGAAGAAAATCCCTAATCCAATCAATTTGCATGGGGAGGAAAAATTAAAGTGAAAACAAATGCAGTAAACCCTAGCAAGCTCAAGAGCTACTTGGGAAGGAAGAAGTACCGTGGGCGCGGTCGCCGCCGGCCAGATTATAGGCCATGACAGCACCGATAACGAGGCCGACGACGCCGAAAACGAGGAGAGAGACGGCGAGGGCGATCTCCTTGACCGGCGGCCGGTTTTGCACGACGTAGGAGCCCTCCATCATGACATCCTCGTCCGAGATCGAGAAGGCATGGTCCACGTACGCCATGGCAGACCGCCGAGTTTCGCGAAGAGAGAGAAAGCGAAAGGGATTTGGGGAAGAGAAGAGCAAGATGATTTGCAATGTGGACGCGAGAGAGAGAGAAAGAAAGAGAGGGAGAAGGAGGGGAAGGGATAGAAATGGTCAGCAGGTGAGCAGAGTTCGTCTAGTAATTGTTTCTTCAGTATTTTTTTTTTTTTTTTTGATAAAAGTTTCTTCAGTAAATTAATGAAACAAATTAGGGACATTTACATAAAAATATCTTCAATTTCTTTCATTTACATATTAAATTCTCCATCACAAATTTTCTAAAGATAAAACCAGTGCCACTCATATATTTATAAACATATTTATACAGAATTATATATATATACACATAAGTGTCATTCTTAATAAGTTCTAAATAATTATAATTAACAAAAAATCTTGAAAAAATTAAATATATTTTTGGAAAATTTAAAAAGTTAAGTAAAAAAATAAGGAATTTATGTTGAAACATAATTGATCTCTTAAAAATATATATATATATATATATATATATATATATGTAAATTTTCCAACAAATATACAAACTATTAAAATAATTATAACTAAGGATTCATATGTCATCCCTTTCTCGATTCTATAATAGTAAGAATCTCATGTACTAGGCACACGCATTAGTACAGAAGGTATAGAGGCATGAGAAGATGGTGGGAATACCACAATCAACCGTCGATTCATTCCTGGCAGAGTTTACTATCGACGGCCGAGATCTAGCCATGCTGTTTTGATCTGGATCGATTGACTATTAAGACAGATTTGGAAAGATAGATGCTGCGGACCGCTGATTTGGTGGATTGGAAATTTCCCGTTCATTCTGATTAATTGGAGATTCCATTTTGGGATGATTTTATTTCTCGCATTTATTTTGTATTAGTTGTTCTATTTTTGTGATTGTTATTTTAGGCATGTTATTTGGTATTTTTTCATTTGTGTGAGGAATTTATATTATATTATGTATTTTTTTTTATTGAGTCAGTTTGTATGTAGGTCTATATAAACGCCTCCCTGTTATTCTTATTTTTCTAATACTGAATGAATTTGACTTGTGTTTTTCTTAGAATTATTTGATCCTGGAATGAATCGATATCCTGGATAGGGAAGAGCATAGGTCTTGGCTGAGAATCCCTAATTTCACCCGCTTCAGCTTTTCACTCTGGGTTTGATTTCATTATTTTGCACCTCCAGCATTCACCCCGACTCATCCTCATCCACTCCGCCTGTTAGCCTTTGTTTTTGCGTACAGTTCGTCGACTTTGATTCGACGCAGTCGCGTCGTTGCGCCCTCATATTGCCGATGATGCGCTCGCGTCGACTACGTTGACGCGCACACAGCAGCTTCGCTCGCACCGTGCAACTCCGCCTCACACTCTCGTGGGATCGGTCCCCCACACACATTGGCGCCCCTCCTATGCATGCGCCCGCATGGGTTGAGCCTGTNGGCCGCGTTCGCCTGCACTCGCGCGCCCCCGAGCCCCGCAGCCGATCCCACCCAGCCCATGCACGCGTCCTTGAATCGGCGCCCTCGTCCTGCAACCACGCCCGTGTACCGAAGAGCCTTAATTTTCTAGAAAGTTATTCTTTGGTCTCTGAATTATTTGACTTAAGTACGAAATTTTAGCAATCTTTAACCTAGTTAAATCAAATGCTCTGGATCATTCTGATCGCATATGACTTGGTCAAACTTGTTCCGCCTGTGCGACCTGTCATTATTGAGTGAATTTAATTATTGTTGGTTAAATATTGTGAGTTCCCATATTTCTGTTTTCTGTTTCTGATTTGTTGAAAAACGCATTGTGCCTTAATCTGAATTAGTAATTTTTCAATTACCTTCGATATAATTTATTTTAAATTTTAAAAGTAATTGGTTTTGCGGGTTTAGTTAACTCCTCAGTCATTTCAAAATCGATTTTTGATATTTTAGCATTAATTTGTGAATATTCTGCTAGATATAATTTGTTCATCTCTAAATTGCATCATCATCATCTATCCCGCATCAAATTTGATATCAGAGTTTTAGGTCAGGTTATGGCATATTCGCATCTACATGAATTAGATCATTTTTTTTTTATTGCATGCACTCTCGTTCTTGTTTCGAGTGTTCATTTTTGACCCTAAACCAATTAGTAGTATGAATCCCGAACCTCAAAGAGCATTAACTGAGATTATAATTAGATTAGACCGTGTGGACGGTAGAATAGACCGACTTGAGGGCCAAAATAATTAAGAAAGTGAAATCGAACAACCTAGGCAAAATTGTGGACCCAGGAGAACAGAGCATAACCTTATGAGTTATTAAACATGAGAGTTATGTGAGCTAGAAGAAAATAACTGGCGTAGCGTAAAAATAGAGGCCCCTATCTTTGACAGTCGTTTGGACTCAAAGGCTTACTTAGATTGGGAAGCGAACATGGACCATTATTATGAATGGTACGACATATCGGAAAATCGAAAGGTTAGATTCGCGAAGATGAAACTCACTATGCAAGCCAAGCTTTACATAAATAATGTTGAGTTGCAACACGGTCGACAAGAACCTATTGGATCGTGGGATGAGCTTAAAGCGAAACTTAGAGAGAAATATGTTCTCGTCTCATGTTAGCATCACCTATTATATCAATGGCAGTGATTGACTCAAGGCAATATAACTGTCGCTGAATACATCGCGAAGTTCGATGAATTTCTTATGCGATATGGTGTTTATGAGGATTCAGAAGTTACATTTTCTAGATTCTGATCTGGACTGCGGGATGACTTACAACGCAAAAGTATTGTGAGACAAATTCCAACCCTTGAGCAAGTTTATCAAGTTGCCCAAGATCTAGAGAGATATCAAAGGCCGATCATACTACGTAAAGCTGATCTGCGCCCGATGGTAGCTCCTATAAGGTCTACGCCCCGGGGACCAAGCCAACGATGGTTCACCAGCTACTAGCCGGCCTCTTGCCACTGACAAAGGCAAGATTGTCATCAGGGAAACCTCTCTAGTGGTGGTAATCAGTTTATCCGCTATTTCAGGTGTCAGGAAATCGGTCATATGACATCCGAATGTCCTACAAGGACAATAATTATAGAGCAGGATGCTGATTCTCCAGCCTATGAGGATGACCCATCCACCTATGTGGCTGATGAGGCACTTGTTGACGAATTTAAGGATCCCGAATATGAAACTCTAGGATATATTGAATTTACTTATGAGTTCGAATCTCATAGTGATCAAAGAATTAAGGTTGTTAGATGTGCTCTAACCCAGCCCAAAGAGAGTGGTGATTGGCACAGAACTTTAATCTTTCACACTTATATAAAAATCAATGAAAACATGTGTAAGATTATTATTGACAAATTCTTTTTAATTTGTAAGAATAATCTGGGAAAAACTTATGAAACATATTGATTAAAAAATAAAAAATAACTGCCCACATGTAGTTCCCTAAAAAACTATTATAATCATACAAACTTATTATATAAATACTAATCCTCTACATTTTTCATTCAAATTCTAAATAAAATAAAAAACTCCCATAATAAAATTTCATCAGTCAGTCCGGCAGGCAAACTTCTCCCCCGGTAGACGGCAGAGGGTCCTCTGCTAAGGCCCAATGGCATCACGTTATTATAAAGCTTTGTTTGATTGATGGTAAAAAAATCAATAAATTTCTCCAAAAATATTTTCTGAAACATGTCATATTTATTTTATATTATATATAAATTTAAATATTAAAAATTAATTTTATTTCACATCTTATATAAATTTTGAACTATAAAAAATAATTTTATTTCAAATTCAGATATATTTTAATAAAAAAAATTTATTTTATTTTATATTCAGTACAATTCTGAATAACAAAATAACTTTAGTTCATATTATAATATAAAAATATTTTAAAACATCTCTAAAATATATTTTGATCAGAGGAGGCCTTATATTTGGTTTAGAGTATTTTTGGATATGGGCCTTAAAAACTAGATATTTGGGCATGGGCCTGCTAAATGACATTCTGGGCTTTCTAATCTCATGCTAAAAGGTTGGCTAAGAAAGAGGAATTTTTTTGGGATAATTACCTGCATGCCACACCATTTCACTTTATTTATGCGTTACCCATCCATTCTTAATTAATTACGCTATGCACACTCAAAATATTATAAAATCTTACATACACACACTTAAGTTAAAATTTAGTCAAAATTTAATTTAAAAAAAAAATATTTCGTTAGTAAATCATTAAAATTATATTTTTACCTTTAATAGCACATTTTTTTTCCTTGATGTCACACTAAAGCGCTGATCTGTCCTAAAATTAATTCACGTCGCAGATGTTTCCTTCCCTTACCACAACCTAAACATTAAAGTTTTAAGATTTTCGCTCAAAATATATTTAAATATCCTTAAAATAATATTATGAACGGTTCAGATTTTTTGTAACCTAACTATAGTTAGATTATTAGAAAATTATAATTACTCATTATAATGGAAACAAGAAAAAGTATGTGTATGTAAAATTTTATAATATTTTGAATGTGCATAGCGTAATTAACTAAGAATTGATGGGTAATGCATAAATAAAACGAAACGGTGTGGCATATAAGTAGTTATCCCATTTTTTTTATAGGAGGATCAAATTTCTAGTTGACTAGGGACTGTCCTATTAAAAAATAATAATAAATTTATTCTATATA